>JAPKLX010000094.1:57404-76588 GCA_026898415.1 Leonotis leonurus | reverse complement strand
ACATCATAGGCCAACCACAGAATCAGGAATAGATCCAATATCATAGGCCAACCACAGAATCAGGATCACATCCAATATCATAGGCCAACCACAGAAACAAAATCACATCCAACATCATAGGCCAACCACAGAAATAGAATCACATCCAACATCATAGGCCAACCACATAAACAGAATCACATCCAACATCATAGGCCAACCATAGAATCAGATCGAACATGCAACATCATAGGCCAACCACAGAGCTCAGATCCAACATCCATAAATCATATCACAACATAGGCCAACTACGCCTCACACATCATAGGCCAACTACGCCTCACACAGTTTCAAACCAAACATCATAGGCCAACTACGCCTCAGATTTAAACAAAGAGGTAAGAAATCGACCTGAGTCAGTCTAGATCAAGAAATTCAACGACTGAAGGGAACCAAAGAGCAGCACAAGCCCTGAACCATGTCTTCTTCTCCAAATCCCACCTCTTTTTCACAGATTCCTCATGCTCTGCTTCTCCTTCTCCCACAGTTCCTGCAACACAAGAAAAATGTAGTAAATCAGAAAGCAAAAGTACATAAACCCTAAATTTCTAACCCTAAATCAGAAAGCAAAACCACATTACCCAAAATCTCAAGCGAGTCAGTAGCAGGCTCCACCACCAAATCCATGGGGGTTTCTTCAACCACAGTGTCCGAGTGTGATAGAAACCAAGAAGGTTCCATCAACGGGGTAGATTCTAGGGTTTGAGGAGATGTTGGTAGGGGTAGAGCTTCTGCAAACAAAGAGGGGGAAGATGTGGGAGAGGAAATTGCAGAGATGGGAGGAGATCTAGGGTTTGAGGTAGGAAATGATGAAGGAGATTGCAGAGATGGATACATTGTGAAGGATGAGAGGAGCTCTAGGAGATGGCAGGAGGTAGTCGAGGAGACGGCGAAGAGGTAATCCAGGAGATCTAGGGTTTAGAATTCTCTAGAACAACAACAGATACTAAGTTCGATGAAGGTGGGATGGGTAAATGGGTTTTGGGTAGGTTAGGTTTAATTTAATGTTAGTGGGGTAGTTGGGATTTAATTAGTGTAAGTGTGTGTTAGTAATGGTTTTTTGGGCTTACTTAGATCCATAAAATTTGGGCTAATTAGATTAATTAAGTTGGGCTTTTATTAGATTAATTAGGTTGGGTTAGTATATTAAGATGATTAATTAGATTGAGTTTTAATTAGATGAATAAGATTAATTAGGTTGAGTTAGTATATTAAAATGATTAATTAGATTGGATTAGTATATTAATATGTGGATTTATTAATGGCATTTGAGAAAATAAAATTTGATTGTAAGGATAAATGGGTAAAATAGAGGGTTTCCAAAAATAGAAATAAAGTGGGAAGAAAGATGGGGGACGGCCCAAAATGGAAAAGTGGGAAGATCTTTGGGGGACGGAGGGAGTATACATGTATTAATAATGTTATTAAAACCCACTAATTAATCAATGCAGGAAGTAATTAAAGACCTTAAGACAACAGAATGTGCGCCGCTGCTGCTTCGCTGGAGAGGTGCGTCTTTGCCACTGCTTCGCCGAAGACGTGCGCCGCTGTTGTTGCTTCGCCGAAGTGGTGGTCGTGCCGCTGCTGCTTAGTGTTTAGGGTTTGTGCTTTTGCAATGCAGTAAGTGATGCACTCTGAGTCTAAATTATCTAACATAATTTTAATTGTTGTTTTATTATTTAATTTATTACATTTGGGACAAGACCATTACTAATTGTATTAAATAAAAGAAAGCTCATTTACTATTAATTGAATAGCACATCTATTTCAGCCCAAAAATAATAAAAAAAACATCAAAAATTTCTTCATGCATGAGGCGTCCGTCTCACATACACCTCAACCGCCTTGACAAGCCTCGCCAACACACATGAGGCATTGCCTCAGGGGTGCTTTTTGCCCGAGGCTCACCTCGAATACGCCTTTTAAAACCATGGATTCAGGTACATGATATGTGGTGGGAAAAACACTTTTTGTAAATAATAGACAGGAACAAGATAACGAACACGTCTGGTCTTAATATGATGTTTTCTCTGAATTTTTCTCTAGAAATCCTAAGCAAGTAGAGTGCTAGTGTTAGAAATTATTCATAATTAGGACATACTCAATCTGAGTCATAAATCTGATACTTTTCACTCCAAGGGATCTAAATCTGTTACCTTTCACTAACTTATTCTAAATACATTATGGTGAAAAAATGATAAAGCTTATTACGTTTCAACATGACTTTAATGCAGATCATCTTTGGATTAATTTTGTAAAGTGGACTATGCAGGGGCGGAACTACATGGTGGCTAGTGTGGGCTAAAGCCCCCATGGTAGCCGCCGGACCGTAGGTATATATATTGGCCGCCGGAGGTCAGCCCCCATCTGCAGCGGCTGCAAAACTGAGTTTTCTCGCTGAAAGTTTGAAGAAGACGAATTCTTTTTGTTTTCTTAGTTTTGTGTTTATGTAGTGGGCCGCAAATAAAAAAAGGAACAAGTAGTGGGTTGTAGTGGGCCCCCAGGATAATTTTATCCTAGGTCCGCCCCTGGGACTATGGGAACAGACTCTGTGTGTATGCATATCAATTGTCTCTTGATTGGAAAAAAAAAAGACATTATCACATTGAGATGTACAACACTAAATATATCAATTGTGTTGTGGAGACTTGTTTAGGTAAATCCATTTCCTAATCTCAAATATTGACATTTCAATTTCGATTTTGGATAAAATCGTATTCGTGTAAAAAATCGAGTAATTATCAAAGTTTGTGTATTTTATATAATGTTTAAGAGTTCATATTAAGATTAAAATTATGCAAAAAAAATTAAATTTAAAAATCATTAGCATATGTCCATGTTGGATAATTAGTGTTATGTCAACTTCAATTTCAGATAAAATCAAACTCGTGTCAAAATTGAGTACTTATGAAAATTAGCATATGTTGAGAGTTGTGATCACATGAGCTGATGTTGAGCAGATAGTGGAGCAGAACGTTTAACTATCTGTTGTTGAGCAGATAGTGGAGCAGAACGTTTAACTATCTGTTGTTGAGCAGATAGTGGAGCATAACGTTTAACTATCTGTTGTCTAGCAGATAGTGGAGCAGAATGATTAACTGTCTGTTGTCTAGCAGATGGTGGAACAGATCGTTCACTAGCAGCGGGAGCAGCCCGCTGCTGTGGTTTTAGCGGGAGCAGCCCACTGCAGCAAAGTGCTGGTGGAGCAGATCGTTTGGAGAAGGCAGATCGTTATGAAGCCATTCTCAAGCAGCTAGTTGTTGTTTAACAAGAGCAGCTCGCTGTGGTGAAGTTTTGGTGGAACAGATCGTTAATAGGCAAATCTCTTGCTGCTCCATAACGATCTGTTCTGGGTTTTCTGTACATCGATCTGTTGTTAGCGGGAATGTTCCCGGGGGTTCTAGAAAGGGTTTTAACCGTTTCTAACGGTGGAATCAAACTGTCAGAGTTTGTTGGAGTTTGTTACAACAAGATGTGGCAGTGGGTGGCAGGAATCATCTGGATTGTACGGGAGTTAGTTGCATCTAACGGAATCAATCTGGAATATTCAGGAATTGCCATCTACATCTTTCTAGTGATTTCCATGAGATTTTTTCTCGTGTCTTACATATAGCTCGAAGCTCTGTGATTGAGTAGACTGCTTTTGCAATTTTCATATTCACTTGTAAATTTCTAGAGAGAGAGGGAGAGTGATACACGAGGGGAAAGAAAGAGAGTAAATCCTTGAGTGTCCTTCATTGTAATCTCTGTAACTTCTTTCGGTTTTGAAATTAGTGAATTGTTCTCTGTTCTCCCGTGGATGTAGGCTTGATTTTGAGCCGAACCACGTAATTCCTGTGTTCTATTCTACTTGTTATTGTTATTGTTCTTATTTCTATCGTTCGAAACCCAACAACATATTTTACACAATATTTTAAAATTTATATTAAAATAAAAAACATGAATAAAATTCGTTGATTTAAAAATCAATAATATGTTTTATTTTAGATTTCAGAAAATCAAATTTAAAATGTACACTGAGATTACTTAGTTTGTGGTTGTTGTTTCACCGTACGTGATACAAACTGTGGAATAGAATATAAACAGAGACGCAAAGAGAAACGCAAAGAGAGACGCGAAATCGGTAACCCAGTTCGCGTGGGAATACCTACGTCTGGGGGTTTCGAACTCGAAAGAACAATCCACTATTAAAGAGATTCAGAGATACAAGAAATCCATATCACTAGATTTCTCCTCACTCATCCTCACTCTCCTAAGCGGACTTGAAATTGAGTCCACACTACCCGTGACCCAACTGAGCAATTAATTCGCAAATTGAATGTTACTTCTCTCACAATAATTATCTCACAATCACAAACCTAGTGTATAGAAGATAAACTCACGAAATAATAAATGGAGATTTCTTCTCTCTTGTTGCGCACGTTTGATTCTTCATAATGAGACTTATCGCTTTTTTATATAGGCTTGTTTGTTGTTTTTGCTCCTAAATTTATGTTCTATATGAATTTGAATTATTGTTATGAAAGTCTCCAAGATATCCACCGTCTTCCTATATATAAATAAATTTATACTTTCTAGTTTGTTAGTTTGTTGAGAAGTTCACGCCTAAATTTTCTCTAATAAAGTCTCACTTGAGTAGTTAGTCTAACTCTGAGACAAGATGCACAATTATATATAGATCGCCAAAAACATAATGTATTATACACTCATATATCATTATGTGGAGTTGGATAGTTGGCAAGAAGGTTAGGAATTACATCCATATAAATTTTAGAACTTGGTGTTTAAATATTTTTCTTGAGATTTAATGTATTTGTTTTGTTGGTTGTGAGGCTGTTTAGTGTTTGTTGTTTGGCTGTAATTGTTGTGTACTGTATTGATTTCGCATTTCTTATGCTGATATATATTTCATTCTTTTCATAAAAAAAAAAAACGGAATACGCATGCTTCTATATTCAGTGATGACGTTTTCATACTAATCCCACTAGAGAGGCAAAGGTAATAAAGTTTCAATATTTTATTGTGCTCCATTCATCATGTTATAAGGAAAAGTCATGCATGACGCACTAAGGAGGTATTAATGAATTTCTATTCGTCCGTTTCGTTAAAAATTCAAGATATTTTAAATTTATCCATATATACCATCTGTCGTAAAAATTTGTCTACAAATCTAGAGTATATAGTGTAACATGAAGAAAAAAAATCTAGAGTATATAGTCTAACTTTCTTTCTATTTTTGGCAACCCTTTACTGCACTCACAACTCAACATATCATCAATAATGTGGGCCTCATTCTCCACTAACTACATACTACTCAATATTTATCATCATTAATGTGGGCCCTTTACTCCACTCACTACTTAATACACTTTACACATCAACAATAAAATGATCTTTATTCTCCACTAACTACACAACACTCAATACACTTTACACACTATCTATTAAGTCAAACAATTTATTAAAACCCATGTCGGATCAAAGTGAGAACATCTTTGGTGGACGAAGGTAGTATAACTTTAAGCTTAGATATATTAATATTTAATAAGTTCATTTCATTTTCAAATTATGACGAATTCAATTCTCCACCACTTGATTAAATTGGCAGCTAGACATAAGCGTGGAATTTCTTTGATCCTGTTATTAAAACTAGTTGCAAAGTAGAGCGGGCTAAAGAGTGGGCAGGGCCGGGCCCAACGGATCTTTCATAATTTTGGGGTCCACTCAAGTTCGCTCAAATATTTTCGGGTTTCAAAATGTGAGGCCTAATTTCGGGTGGACGGGCTTTTTTATGGACGGACCCAAAGTTTAATTCATTTAAAATAAGAATTTTTTTTAAAAATTTGACATTTACAACGTAAAATAAAATGGGACAAAATTAAATCTACCCAAAACCTAAAACATGTATGTTAAATCTACCCAAAACCTAAACTAGTATGTACAAAATACCCACTTTTTGAAAAGTGGTAAAAATTTGTATCCCTTTCTCCTAAATTTCACCCACTAATGTAACGGTACACACTTTTTTTTACCAATGGGGCCCACTTGCAATTTGTTGTTGGACAATTAAACTACCATCAATTTCTCTCACCTATCTTCTTCTTCTTCCTCTTCTTCTTCTTCTTCCTATTACCGTCGAACACTGCCGTTTCCACCGCCCTATCCACCGCCAAGAAGCAGCTCTCTCCACCGCCTCCGATGGCCAACTCGGACGATGAAATTCCCCAACATATTCAGGTAATCTTCAATCCTAACCACAATGCTTTCCAATATGTTGAATGAATATGGATTTACTATGGTTTTTTTCGTGAATTATTCAACTGTTTGTGTGCTATCTTTCGTGTTTTGCTCTTTTCTTTACATAATATAGTCTTACATCTTGTGTAGAACCGGTTTATGGTACAACCGGTGGTACAAGTGCATCAACCGGTGGTGATGCCAACCACCGGTTGTAGCATTCTACGATGCTTTGACCACCGGTTGTACTGTTTTTAAACATATATGATTATTCTGATTATGAAAATGCCACAACCGGTGGTCAAATGTGAAGGCCTAGCAACGACCGGTGGTGATGCCAGCCACCGGTTGCAGCATTCTATGATAGTTTGACCACCGGTTGTACCACTTTTACGCATATGATGTTATTCTGATTCTGAAAATGATAACAACCGGTGGTCAACTGTCAAGGAAAAGCTACCACCGGTGGTAAACCATATTAAAGTGTCTCGTTTCTAATTAAATGTCAAAATTTTGTAGGAATCGGAGCGTCCGTGGTACCGTCGGCCCGAATCAGTGAATCGGGTATCGCAGGTGAACACATACTATAGGGTTGGCCTGTTAGATATTGTCAGGGACACACTTATCGAGGTCGGGGGCCATGAGCTGCTCGAGAGATTCCGGAACGGGCCGTTTGGCCATTTTATCGGCTGGACACCGGGCACGCTGTCTTCCCAGGCGATATATAGTCTCACTTGTCGCGCTATCTGGTCGGTGCGGGGTATCTGGTTCCACATCAACGGATCTGATGTGCAGTACACGGTGCGGGACCACGCACTGATCACGGGTTTGAGATTCGGGGCCTCGAACTTCGAAGTACGGCCCCTTGCAATCCGAGCGATGTACGTCTTTTTCGGATTGCGTGCGGCGGCGATCCACGTATGACCGCTGCGGACTTGGTTAACCGCTTCAAGGGCGGAAGACGGATCCCCGGCGCCGATGATGATATCTACATCGGCATAGCCCACGTGCTCATTGCATATATCTTCGTCTTTGGGCAAGACGGCCAGAGGGTAGCTTTCCCGTGGCTTTGGGCACTAGCCGGCGACATGGAGAGATTCTACCGGTATCCTTGGGGTGCGTACTCTTACAAGATCCTACGGAACTATGTGAGGAAGATGCCGGACAACAAGAAGTATCACTTTTACGGCCCGGCATGGGCATTGATGATATGGGGACAACAAGAAGTATCACTTTTACGGCCCGGCTAGGAGAGTTCGCCGGTAGAGCCCGTGGAGGCGAAGGTTTGTATCCGAGATGCCTTCGGTGGAATTTTCGGAAGAACCCGGATACTGCGGACTTGCACGCTTTCTTCGAGGATTTGGAGGTATTTTAATAATTAGATTCGTATTAATTTCAATTTCGTATTGTTATTTGTTATTTAATATACTTATAATTCTCGTTTTTGATGCAGGTATATGATATGAACAACTTAGAGATCGAGCAGGACGAGATGGAGCTACCGTGGACCGTGTCTGTCCGGTGCCCGAATCCGATCTCGGTGCAGTATGCTCCGCTGACCAGCCTGACTGCGAGGAATCCGGCCGATGTGCGTCGTTCTAGACATCCGCCGCCACCTGTAGTGATGGAGGAGGTTCACGGGCCTCGATCTACACGGAGATCGGGACCGTCAGTGGTTGAGGAGATACCCGAGCCGTCAGAGAGACCACCCCGACGACGTCGTTCATGACTGCCTCCCACTGATTCTTCATCGAGCAGCAGTGGAGGTCGTCCTCCGAGACGTTCCACTGATGATGCAGGCCGCATCAGTCGGTCTGAGCTTGCAGCCTTAGAGAGGCGGATGCAGAGGCATATCGATACCCGGATGGATCAGGTGCAGAGGAACATCGATTCCCGGTTTGACCAGATGAAGAAGTGGATGACAGGTCTGGTTGACAAGATGATGTGTGGCACGTCACGACGGAGTTCTCCAGTGATCGATACTCGGAGACGCAGCCCACCGATTACTGACTCGGCTCGTCAGTCGGATGCTGCAGCTGGCGATGATCATGCTCGACCATCTACCGCCTCGTTGCCCGAGCACTTGAGCACGATACCCGAGACATCAGGCTCATATCCGGAGCACTTGTCTGGACAGATCGGATCGATGGCCCCGCCGATATACACAGAGGCTGTCATACCCCCCAGCTCGGGTACGATCTTCACTTCAGCTGCCGAGGATTTGGCGAGAGCTTTTGAATTAGATATCCCCCAGTCCAGCACTTATGCGCCGTCCAGCTCTTATGCGCCATCCAGCTCTTATGCGCTGTCCAGCTCTGACGTTCCGTCCGGCTCTTACGTTCCGTACAGCTCTTATGCGCCGTCCAACACTTATGCGCCGTCCAGCTCTTTCGATCCATCGGCGATCGATGCTCCATATGTGACGATGCGGGATTCCACATCTTCTTTTCAACCCCAACAGGTAATTTTAATTTGTTTTCGCTTTATTTCACCTATTATCTAGTTTCAGTTTTCTAAGTTTTTGCATTAATTTAAAGTTACCCGCGATGGGGCACATTGATAGTGACTTTGTGCCCATGGAGAAGTTCATTCAGGAAGAAGTTCAATACGAGCCTCCACAGGAGCCTACTTATCCAGATGCGGTCACATGCCAAAAATTCAAACGTTTTAGGGGGATGTCTCGGAAGAAGTCAGTGATTACCATCGAGACTGAGTATCCTCTGACAGTTGGATGGTTCAAGAAGATGATCGACTTCGAGGAAAATTATTTTTGTGAGGTAAAAAACTTTTCAAGTCGAGTTTTCATGTGTTTTACATTACATTTCATAGCTTAACGACATTTTTTTTACAGACAGTCGACCTGTATATGATGGCACTTCAATCGAGATTGATACGGGGCGACCACGTTTATCCCGGTCAAATGAAGGGGAGAACAATCATTTGCACAACCGAGTATTTCGTAAGTTATTAATATGCATGTTTTATAGTTATTTAATTATGAATATGCATGTTTTATAGTTTGTAGTTGTATTTATTTAAATGATATTGATTTTGCAGAGGAAACTAGAGCATGGGTATGAGACTTGCCTCGCGGATATGACGAAACAAGGGGTCCAGTTCGAGCGATGGCATTTCACCGAGAGTTGGATAGACCTCAACTGGAAGCCAGCAACTGGGTTGTTGGATGTCATTCATGGCAAAAGATCGGGATCCACGGCCATGGAGTGGTGGAACGCGACAGAAGTATGTTTTAAAGTTTTCTAATTTATATGTGATATATGCATGTTTTATAGTTTTATAATTATGAATATGCATGTTAGCATGTTTTATAGTTTTTTAAATTATGCATATGCACGTTTTTTAGTTTTTAAATATATATGTGATATATGAATGTTTTCTAATTGTAGGTGATTTTTCCTATATTTGTTCAAGAGCACTTTGTCGTTGTAGTTGCGGATTTGCAGAGTCGTACAGTGACGTTGTACGACTCTAATATTCGCAACATTACAAACGATGTTTATACTTCCCGGATCCGAGCATTGAGGCCACTATATTACGGTCTTCCAATAGTGATGAAGTATTCAGGATATTATCAGATGAACACACACAACATTATGCGTAGTCATGACCTATTCACATGGAAGCTCGGTGACCACGTTTATCAATATAATCAAGTAGATAGTCACAGTTGCGGTCCAATGGCTTGCATGGCTGTCGAGCGACAGATTAGTGGATTCCCAACGGTCGCGTGGGGCAATACACATGTCAGATTGTATCGTAAAGTTGTAGCTTCTCATATTTTTAGTCTTTGTGACATTAGAGACATTTAGTTTTTGTAACGTTAATTAAATTTCAAGTGATTGGTAAATACATTTTTATTAATATAATTTCTAAGTTGATCACTACTTCCAATTATTATTATAAATGTATGTTGTCTATTTAATCAACTAATATTACTAAATAGTAGTAGTAAACATTTAAAAACTAAAAAAAAGTATTTTGTCAATTTAATCAACTAATATTAATAATTAGTAGTGGTAAACCATTTAAAAACCAAAAAAAATTAAATAAATGTATTTTGTCGAGCTAATGCTCTTATTAAGTGGTAAACCATTTAAAAACTACTTAAAAACGTTTAAAAACAAAAAAAACGTATGAAAACTTAAAAAAACCATGAAAAAAACGTTTAAAAACTAAAATAAAACCTAAAAACATGAAGAAATTTTTTTTGGGGTTAGTAGGTTTCGAACCCGGAACCATGCGCGAGAGGGTACTTTATGGGAGGGAGAGATGCCAGTCGAGCTGGACCATGCGCGAGAGGAGATTTTATGGGAGGGAGAGATGCCAGTCGAGCTAGAGCTCTTATTCGTTAAATTTACAATTATAATTCATTATAAGCTTAACAATTGCAATCACCACAAAATCAACAAATGAAACACAAATCATTATAAACTAATCATATTCGAATGATATTACCAATTCAAATTAGGCAATAATATTAATTAAACAACTATTAAACATCCAAATAATACGAATTCAAATTTCCAAATAATAAACAACTAAAAAACTAATAATCATCCTCTAACTGAGGGCAATTAGAACTAGAATGATCGGTCATGCCACAATGACGACATCCTCTACTTCTTCTTCTCGATGTCTCACCTCCTGATCTACGTCTACTAAGTCTCGGTCGACCAGGCATTCTTATAGCTTTATTCGGCAACACTTTCACATTAGCCACATCGACCGGTAGATCCCAAGTACTCCTATGAGGTACACGTACAATCTGTACTCTATAGGTTGCTGCCCACACTTCTCGGCTGTAGAATTTCGCAATAAATTGAGGTATCGGCTGTCCGGCATTACTGAATAAAAAAAATAATGATAAGAAACAAATTATGAAAAAGTAAATTAAAATTCGCTATAAAGAAAATTAATACGTACTTTATCGCCGCGATCGCATGGGAACAAGGAATTATATCAAACTGAAACTCCATGCACTCATATGTCAATGCCTTCAGATCAACCGTAACCGGCCTACTACTTGTCACAACCTTAAATGTATTACAGTCCACACGATTTACCGTGTATGCACGAGATCTCTCAATCTGCACTTGCAACTTTCGTCTGACCTCTGCAGGAAATTCATGAAATTCCTGAGCTATTTTCTGACGCCTTCCATCAAACCATTCTTCCATAATAAGTCTCACTGCCTCCACGCATGAGCAGATAGGAAGTCGTCGGGCCCACAATAAAGTTTTGTTGAAGCTTTCGGCTGCATTAGAAGTTAGGAAACTATACCTCCGGACAGGGCACATCGATCGAGCCCACTTGGCAGGCCCAACACTCATCAGATAGTCGTATGCATTAGGCTTTGATGCCTGTATCGCGCTCATTGCTCTATTGTATTCGTGTTGCCTGTATGTGTATGCGGCTTTCTGAAACAAACCAACAGTGGTCTTACCGAATCGTTTAATCTTGCCGCTAAGATGATAGTAGCACAAACAGTGTTTCGCTTCAGGAAACACGATGCCGACGGCATGCTCAATCGACACGTGTGCATCAGATACAATCACGGTGTTCGGCGTGCTACCATACGCGCTCTTGACTCTAGAAAGAAACCATAACCAAGACTCGTGATTCTCTATCGGCCCAATACCAAATGCCAATGGGAACACATGCTCGTTTGCATCCTTCGTTATTGCAACAAATAGGATGCCATTGTTCTTGCCCTTAAGGTGAGTGCCATCCACGACTATCACAGGCCTCATGCACAAAGCAAACACGGCTCTACAAGCTCCAAGAGCGACAAATAAATGTCTAAATCTACCATCAGGGCCGACATCGAGATCAGTGAGTGTACCTTGATTCATCACTTTAAGCATATGCAGATACCCAGGCAACAGCTGAAATGACTCCTGATACTTGCCGTAAATCATCTCCAAAGCTTGATTCCTCCCCCTGAGCGCAACATCGTAACTCACATCCATGCCAAAACACCTCCTAAGCTCCTCCTGAATAGCCTTCGGTCTCATGATCTCATTTGCATTGCGCATCTTCTTTGCAAAATAAGCACCTATCACCTTCGAGTGAACCTTTCCCGGAGCAATATTAGCTATGTCATCCACACATGTTTGATGTGCGCAAAACTGCGACACGGCCCACATACCTCCATGACAATGAGCACGCAACATGAACGAGCAGTCAGAATACGATTTGCAGACCCAGTGCAGTCGATATGTGTCTGATCTAATGACTCGGTACTCAGCTCATCTCTCCAGGTTCCACATTCCAACAGCAATATTCAAGTCTTCCTTGTCGTTGTAGATCGACCCCTCCGCTAATTCTTCAAGTGTAGGGTTTTCCTCGACCAACACGTCACATGTCGATGTCAGAGCATTAGGAGGGATCATTAGAACCATCCAATTACTTAAACAACCTTCTGTGTTAGGATTGTACTCCACATCACCATCGACATCCGGATACATCATCTCAAGGACTCTTCTCATACCTCCTGCCTCGTGCATCCATGCTGCGAATTCGGCGAATGTAGCACTATTCAAAGCACCGAGTCGTTCTTCTTCGGAAACGGACGAAGAACGCTCAGAACTGCCTTCAGAAGCTACATAATCATCATCATCATCATCGTCATCATCACCATCTGGACACGTGTTCAGATCAGGAATTCCAGTTGGCTGGTGAAACCATTCGGAAGATGCCGCGACCCTTCTGATGTCGTCGAGATCATCCATCCAGTCAGTATTTCGCGATGTCCCGCCTACTTCATAAGACGACACAGCGAAATCGACGTACACTATAGGAGACGGGTGGTTCCTACACAAAACTTGGAGTTCTTGATCGGTGGTCATTCGAAATTTGATAAGCCGACCATTCCTCGATCTAGACAAATAGGAGATCTCGTATTGTGTGCCAAGTGAACTCTACATGTACTCAATGCAGCCTTTCAAACATGATATCGTGATGTTATTCATCGGGAGAGGTGCTATCCTATCCTCATCATCCTTGTACGTACACCCGACCCAAGTTCCCCCAGTTTTCACGGTCACGTACATGTATTCCTCCATCTGCATCGACATTTATAAGAAATTAGCAACTACAAAGATTGAAAGAGCTGTAAAACATGCTGTATACACCGGTGGATGCTTGATTTCAACCGGTTGTCGTTGATTAAGGTTTTAAACATGCTTTAAAAGCTGAAACAATGACAACCGGTCGCTGGAGGTGAAAAATATGGAACAACCGGTGGCCAAGGACCACCGGTGGTTGGTACTTGTGCGACCGGTTGTGGTGTAAAATAGGTAGAAACCATGTTTCCACCTATTTTACACCACAACCGGTAGTTAACGGGCAAACTTAAGCAACAACCGGTGGCCAAGGACCACCGGTTGGTGGTACTTTAACCACCGGTTGTGGTTTAAAATAGGTGGAAACCATGTTTCCACCTATTTTACACTACAACCGGTGGTAATGGCCCAAAATTAGTCAACAACCGGTGGTCCTATGGCCACCGGTGGTTGCACTTTTGCCACCGGTTGTGCATTTTTACTGAATAAAATAGAGTTTAATGAGTGAATACCTGGTTTTTTGGCAAAATTCTCTTTTGACGGTGAGCTCGAGCTTGAAACCGAAGGTGTAATTGATATGCTAGAGAGAATATTTACTTGGGAGTTGGGAGGATTGTTGGTCAAATAACAATTATGAGGTTATCATTCACTCGTTAACTAACTGATTTTTTGGAAATCAAGACAATGTGAGAGAGACTTTTCTTGTTTTTATAAAAAGTGGGTATTTTGTGCATGTGTCTTTATGTTTTGGTTAATTTATACATCAAACATTTAAAAAATGGGTATTTTTACCCATTATCACAAATAAAATTATGTAATTAATATATATAAATGTTGAAAGAGACACTCATCAAGTTAATCACACCGCCATAGCCATGCATGCAATGCATGGTAACGGTAACCTTCGGACAAGTTTAGATGTCAATTCATTATTGGAGCAGAATAGACTCTGCCATGTATCATCACATCATTGGAGAGTGTTGAACTATCTTGGAGTGTAGTTTGATGATTCTAGACTCTAGACTAGGGTTTTACTTCATCTATATATATGTAGCATGCTGCAATGCAACTTTCGTAACTTTGAACCCTACTGTTAATGGAATGCATCGTTTTCTCCACTCTACTATTCTCACCATGATGTCCTACTTTTATTTCATAATTCCATCAAATGTTAATAAATTATGAATAAATAATTAAAAAACAAAAAAAATAAACACCACAAAAGAATAATTTATCCTACTATATAATAATTTATGCTCAAAACATAAAACATAAATTTAATCATTTTATTAATTTATGGTGAGAAATTATGATAATTAATACTTTATACCAAAAATATAAATTACTAACTAAAGTAAAGAATCAATCTCTCATTCACTAATCATGTATTTTATGGCAATGATTCTCATCATAATATTCAAACAAATTTAACAAATTAAAAATTATCATTATTAATTTAAAGTAGTATTAATAAACAGTAATTAAAAAAACTATTGTATGTATGACATTATTAAACTAAAAATCATCGTTACTAATTGAAAATAGCATTAATAAACATAAATTAGAAATTTCTTATAATGATATTAAACTAATTTTAAGATACGATGACATTTATTTTTTGATTTTATAATAAGAGGAAAATATGGTATTATATATATATATATATATATTTAAATTTGTAAAAATATTATTCTTCAAATATAAACTAATATATATCGTGAATAATTTTTTTTTCGCTTTTTAAATATATGGTAAAATATATTTTACATATATAATACTTACTTATGTTGTTAACAACTATAGTCATTTAAAAATTGCATTAATTAGAGTCTAGAAGATATGGTCAGATATTTAATTATCTTTCCATAATTTAAATATAAGCCGCATCTATTATTATATAAAAACAAGGTTTCAACGGTAATATTTTGGCGTGTTTTTTTAAGCACTTATTTTTACTGCAATTTTCTATCTTTATTCGTGTGAGTGGTTACATTTAAAAAAACGTGGTGGTAGTTACATACTTCTATTAATTTGCTGCAATATTTTCTATTTAATTTTCAATTTAACTTGAGAGATCTGCTATATTTCGAAAAACGTGGTTGCAGTTAAAAGATGTCTCCACAATTACTAATTTATAGAACAGATTTGAAAACTATTAAAAAAGATTTCCATTATGAAATATAGAAATAACAATTATAAATATACAATATTCTGTTTTAATTTGATTGGTTAGTTATTATTTAAAAAAATTCTAAGCGTTTAAAAGAATTTCATTATTGTAAAATTTAAAAACAACTACAAGTAAACAATATATAACATTATCAAATGAATATTATGGCAGTTACACAGACGTGACCCAATTCCCACCACCCATTATTATCCTTATTTCAGCCATTATATAATGAATATAACCATTCAAAACAGCTAAGCATATACGTTGTGAGCAGCAAAAAAGGAGTCAATTTGCAGCTGCGATTAGTTCATCATTATGATGTTCCATCATTTAACAATCCAGACCAAGCCTATATACACACGAATGTGTTCATCATTATGATGTTCCATCATTTAACAATCCAGACCAAGCCTATATACACACGAATGTGTATTTCATGATATGGAGGTAGCATTTTTCAACAGTTTCAGTTCACAGTACAAATTTTTATGTGTTAATACTTAAAAATACCACTTTTGAGAAAATACATGTAGTTTTTACCCTTTTCTTTTGTACACATGTTAAAACTACCCATATTCTTAATTTTTCTTAAAATCCACTAAAAATCATAATCCAAAAATCATAAATGATCACATATTAATGATCCTCTACATGATTTCAATACTATTATGCATGGACCGCTAGACAAACCCCCTTGGACTGCTCGTCCGATTTTGAAAGTCGTGGGCGGTCCAAACCCCCCTTTTTTAATTTCAATTTTTACCGTATATCAGGCCCATCATACTTCCGCATAAATAAATTCTATATTAATACCAACTTTCATATCTTCTTTGACGGATAAGCTGTCGGGTCGTATCCACCGGAAGTTTTAGGGACCACGTCCAACCACCAGGAACCCTTTATGGTTTCCAGACGCAGATTCCTTCAACAGCTTACAACACAGCCCTCGTTCGTTTCCTACCTGGGGCGTATAAGTATTTGGTTGGTAAAATAAAGAAAATATAAATCCAGAAGATGATGAACAAAAGCCCAATCTTTTTTATTAAGGAATTATATAATATATATTACAACATAAGTAAATCCCCTTTTGGGAGGAGACAAACTTGTTTAGCTACCTATGGTAGCTGAAATTGAAACTACTCGCATAAACTAGTAAGAAAATACAATGTTTATTCTGAAGAAAGCTTAGGAGAATTTTCGATGATCTCAACTCTCTCCAAATGCTCGTTTATATAGAAGGCTGGAGGCCTCCTCTTCTCTGCATTCTTGCCTCGGATCCTTATCCTGTGAATGATGCTTCTTCATGTGAAGCTGGGTCCAGATAAGACTGCCGACACAAACATTTCTTAGTGGTTGGACCCCTTCTTTGAATTAGTGGTCCATCTTTTAACTTTATTCCCCCGTCGATTCTTTTCTGGGTGGAACGTCTCTTTCTGCCACCTACCTTTGTCGTTTTCTTTTTGGTGGGTGCCTTTCTTTCACATGCTTTCTTTGTTTGAAAGCATCTTCTCTATTCCCCTCACATGGCTCCTTTAATTTTGTCGGCCATGTTCCTTTTTGGAGGGGCCCTTGTAGCTCGTCCTTTCTGGGAAGGATTCTTCTCCCCATACTCATTGGCTCGAAATTTCTTCTTGTCTTGTTTAGGCAAGAAGCCTTTTCCGAACTCTAGTTCACGCTGTGCTGAGCAATCCGAACAAATCCGAGATTCCCAATGGCCAACATGAGCCATGTTGCAAAACTTACGATGGGTTTCTTTACTCATCGCCATCTTGTTTTCCCACAGAAGAGTCCTTTTCCTTTTGAACGCCTCTTCTGCAAACTTGGTTGATTTTCTTGTCATGGTGTTTAACAGGAATGTTCCATTTGTTGAGTTCTGGAAGAGCTTAAATGGAAACTTGACTTTGTCCATCTCTGTGAGACAGACCCATAATCCCCATGCTCGCCTGGTTGTGATTTGATCCTCAGAAATAGCAGCGATCATAGGTACCCCGTTGGGTGGTGTCTTAACTTGGTTGAAGACATCCATCCTTGGTCGTCTGAGCCTTATATAATGAAAGGCCTCATGACTTCCTTTCCCTGCTGGTTCTGGAGCTGGACTAATGAAATATAGATCCAAAGTATCCCCTCGGCAAAGTGATTCATTATTTGCCCAGGTTTCGTGCACTGCTTCCTGGATCCATCGAGGCAGACTCGAGATTTCTGGAAACGATGGAGACGTAGTATAAATCGAGGCGAGTGCCCCAAATTCATACCATTGCTTGACGTCCTGGGGTTTGGATCCTGGCATCATCCACACCCTTGGATATTTTCCTGAGACATCAACCCTACTAGTATTAGGATTGAAATCCATTCTCGTGAGTAGTTTCTCCCATTTCGCCTGGTAGGCCTGTTCAAAAGAGGAGAAAATAATCTTATTAGTATTAATCTCAGATTTGCCTGTCAAAGGCCTGAGACTAATATCTCCCTCTTTTTCCCCAGAGGTGGAGGGTTGACATGATGGTTCAGGCGGTGAAATCTTTGTATCATCTTTTTCTTGGGTCAGTGGTTCAGACTCCACTGACTTAGAACTTGCTCGAGGGGTATTTGAATCCCCTTCTACCGGTTTAGGTGCCGGAACACGAAACTCTGCTTTCTCCAGAGGTTTTCTGGAAGCCCGCAGGATTGGCTTTTCCAATGCCGACCCTAACTGAGTATAGGTCAGTAGACTGGCTCGTATCCTACCGGAGACTTTCGTCTTATCGGTAGATTGAAATTTCCCCATCTGTTCAGCATGAAGAGTGCACTCTTCCCACTCCTCCAACAGCATTTCCAAATTTTCTCGGAGATGCCCCTGGGCAAGGATGATGGAACTGATCTCAGCTGGCTCCATCTCTTGTCAAAAAATCTGCAAGAATATTCTCATGAGATTTTACTACAACAATATCATAAACATAATATTGACATAAAGCTTGCCATCTAAGTAATCTAGCCTTTTCAGGCTTTGATTCTATGTTATTCTTTAGGAAAGCTTTAACCTGGGTATTATCAACTTTTAAAGTAAATTTCTTTGCTAATAAGAATAAAGGCCATTTCTTAAAAGCCTTCATCACTGCAAAGAATTCTTTCTCGTTGATATGCCATCTGATGGCCTCATTTTCGGCGAACAAACCACTACAATATCTGCATGGTTCTTCTCCATATGGAGTGATTTTCATTAGGACCGCTGCCCACCAATGATCACTCGCATCTGTATAGAGGACCAGATCATCCTCATCCTGTGGAATTGAAAGCTTTGGAAGATTTTTACATTCTTCCTTTAACCTTTTCATCCCCCGTCGATGTTCTTCTGTCCATATAAATAGAACATCTTTCTTTAGTAGATTACTAAAGACCTTCCTGTATTTCGTAAGATCTTTAATAAACTGTTGGGAACCCCATAAATTTATTTGTTTTGATGATGTTCCTCGAAACTTCATGTCAAAGTTGAAACCAAATACTCATTGTCATTTATTAAGGATTATCTAAGTATAAAAGAAACAGATCGTTTTGTTAAAAGAAAATAACGATCTGTCTTGTTATAGATATCCTGGACACAATGATTATTATTGCAAGTATTTACTCACGATGTAAGACAGCTCGATTAAAAAGAGAGCAGATCGTTTTCCAAGAAA
>JAPKLX010000094.1:0-42404 GCA_026898415.1 Leonotis leonurus | reverse complement strand
ACAAGAAAACCTAAAAAGTTTTGAATTGGTGTATTCCCCCCCCCCCCCATACACCAATCTTGCTCTTTCGGGACCAACATAAACAATCCTGCGAAATTAACAACTCCCAGAAAACTCTAAAGCTGTTTTTTATCCTTCAATGTTTCTGGAAAATCCTGGACCTTTTGCACGATATGATCCTGTAAAGTAATTCCAGATTCATCGATCTCTATTCCAAAAAATTCCATTTTTTGGGTAGCAATTACTGTCTTCTTTTCTGACAGTACTAATCCCTCTTTGTAACAAGCATATGCGAATAATTCAAGATGTTTGATATGTTCATCTATATCTTTTGATGCTATTAGTATATCATCAATATATACAAACATAAAAGAAAAATAATCTTTAAAAAGATTATCCATCTTTCTCTGAAAAATCTAGGGAGCTTTAGCCAACCCCATTGGCATTACGTTCCAAACGTAATGCCCTTGTGGTGTTGAGAAAGCTGTAAGTCTCTTGCTTTCTTCATCCATGCGAATCTGGTAGAAACCTGACTTGCAATCAAACTTTGAGAAGACCTTAACATTACGTATGCATTTAATAAGGTGATCTCTACTTGGGATAAAATATCCATCAAACTCTAGAATATCATTAATCCCTTTGTAATTAATAACAAGTCTAGGTTTACCTCGCTTGATCTCACCATGATTCCTTACCAGAAACCCTGGACTACTGTAAGGCGAAATAGCTAGCTCGATTAACTTCATATCAAGGTGTTCCTTGATAATGATCCTCATATCCTCCTGATCAATCAAGTTCATAAGGATTGGTCTAAACCTTACAAACTCGTGCACCCTTTCTAGTTTCACCTTTAAGGTTGCTTTGAGTTGGTTTCGTTCCCACCAGGCCAAAGGATTCTCATTGTAGCATCTCGAGATCTTCCTTTTGACATCTGCAAGGGACACCTGCATTTCAACCTTAATTTCTTTGTTAGAAATCAAAGCTACCTTAAGGATATGGATTTCCTCCACTTGAAGATCATTCTCACGGATGCAGCTAAGCACTACTTCACTGAACCTCATTTGATCCTTCATCTTTGGTTGACGAAGTTTGCCTTCATCCTTCATCTTTCTGCGAAAAGCTACTGGAATCTGGCGATTAAACGCTTTCCTCAGTCTCTGAACAATTATTTTATGCTCACAATTAGTTGTGAACACTAATCTTTGTCGCTCATTGTCCTGCGTGTATCTTTTGAACATCTGTAGGAAATTATTTCCTAACAGAACATCAGCTCCCGTATCATGAAAATAAATTGGTGGAGTTTTAACCTTATACCAAGGTGTTTGTCCCGCTCCCCCAATTACTATTTCCACTTCTTTTACTCCTTTGGATAAGAGTAAAATTCTTTTAGAGAAATCTCTGCCAACAATTTGAGGTAAACTATCCTCAACCTCTGCTGGAAAGATTCCCCTTCTTGCTGTGCATATTCCTGCCCCAGAATCAATATAGGCCGAAAAGTATTCTGCCTTATATTTTTCGTATAACACTCCTACTGGAATGTAAATCGAAAATGGACTCGTCATACGATTAGGAACCGTCTTTCCTCTATCGTAATTACCATCCCTTGGTCCATCTGTTTCCAAGGCTTGAATCTTTCCAAGAAATCCCGCCCTAGAATCATAACATTTTCTCGTCCGGCTCTTCCTTTAATCTCTACAATGAATCCCCCAAGGTCAAGGGTTCCATTGTAATGATTAACCTCCGGCTGTGGGAGATAATACAAGACGCTGCATGGAAAGTTATTTTCCCATCTTGTAGTATCAAATCTTATCGTCATTCCTCTCCATCCTTCTGGACATTTCAGATTAACTGAAATCTGAGCCTTCCATGGCGATTGAGGTTGACCTTCTTGGATAAGTTTCTTTCCAAAAGGTTGAGATATGATTCTATCACCTTGAAAAGATAACCTTCCTGAGCTTATTTTAAGACTTTGATCATGTTTTATGACCGGCCTTTCTTGAATCCGAATGTTAATTTCCCTCTTTTGTGGAATCTCCATTCTGTCGGGACCAATTGTTGTAGTCACCTTCTTGAAGATATCAGGTATTTCGATAAACTGCTTTCCCAAGAATAACTCCGTATGATGGGATTAGGAAAGTGCATACGAAATTTGATATGTTATTGAATAAGGTGTATTTCCCTCATCCAATAACTTCTTCCTCTTGAAGTCCTGATAAAGAGTCAGAGCTTTACTGAAACCCGAGTCGTTGAGATTGTAAGCAATCTTGGGATATACAATCCCCACAACTTGGCCTGCACAAAGATTTCCCGCGATGGTTCCCATCACCGAATCTTGTAGGTTTCTGATCCTCCTATCACATATAGCTATGTCGATTGGAGCATCAATTCTTGTGAACATCGTGGATTTGAGTACCAGTTGTATTGCCCCGATATGAATCCATCTCATCTTTTCGGCAATCTCTGGTTTAAGTTTTTCCAAATCCTCACGGATGTCGCTTGCTGGAATCAATTGCATCTCCACTTGATTCCCAGTAAACTCGATCAGAAGTGACATCTCTCGTCTAGTGATTCCGTAGACGATATGATATTTTTTTCTTCCTAGACTGAAATTTCTCAAAACTTCGTCTAAGTTGCTGGCATTAAAACCTTGATACTTCTGAATGTTCAAGGTTTTCTTCATGATTTTGTCGATCAGGTTTGGCGAGATCATCGTTCGACTAGAAAATCCAGTTCGATCTTCCCTCTCCTGATGACAACACTCAGCTTCAGTCTGAAGATTCTGTAGATCCATCAGAATCTTCATCCCTGCTAATAATCTCCTCTTGCTCATATATACTCTCATCTGAGGGTATATCTTCGAACTGGTACACTTGTACCAAATCCTGGTAATATATGGCATCTTCGATGTCTGGAGTAGACTCGAACTTTCGCATGCTTCTTTGCTCGTTTTCTGGGCAATTTGTTGAAATATGCCCTTTTGCCCCGTAAGTCCAGCAATTACAATCTTTAAAACTTTCATTAGCTCTAGTTTGAGCTTTTCTAAAAGTTTTCTTTGCTGGAGTCCTGGAACTAAATCCTTGGAACGAACCCCTGTTTCTGGCTGGTCCGCTCCTTTGTCCAGTTTTGTATGATCTAGCTTTCTGTCTAGACCACATCGTCCTTGGTTTCCAAGATCTTCCTCTTGGATTTATTTCCTTGGAATAGGGTTGGTACCTATTCTTTCGTCTTTTGGTTACTGATGGCTCGCCTCCAATAACAACTGGAAGATCATTATCTTCACAGTTCAGATGAGCTGGTTTGTTGATTCTTCGCAGCTTTTTTAGGTTTTCCTGAGCAGTGGCTTGTTGACACCACTCTGAAAGCTTTTGATGTACATAAGACATCCTTTTGGCGATGCTGTCACTGCCTTTGGGGATATAATCTCTTATCATCATCTCCTTCCATGGGCTTGGAAATTTTAGGAAGAAAATTTCCTTCGCGATCGTCTCATCAGCTTTTGACTGATGCTGGTAGATCGTAAAGAGCTGAAGAAATTTATTGAGCGCCTTTGGATCCAAGACTGTAAGTCTTAGATTATATAATGCCAATAAATACTTTCTTCTTTTTTCTCTATCAAATCCCTCGTAGTATCCTTCTCCGATGAAATGGTCTTTGAAAAGGACACTCATCCTTCGGATAATCTCCGAGTAGGATTCCTCTGCGAAGCATTGATTTTTTACTTCAATGTAGAATCCTTCTTAGGCGATTTTTACCACGCCTGCAAGACTGGTTTCGAGAATTTTAAACAATCCTTCTTTGTTAACGTCGAGAGTAGCTGCTGCGATCCGCATTGCTCCTCCCCACTCATCGATCACTGATTCTCGATTTTTGAAGCTAACTTCATCAAGATCAAGCATCACTCCATATGGATGGATAGGATCAAGGGTGGCTTTTCCAACCGGTGAATCTTGAATTCTAGGTTGTCGCCTTCTTCTAGTTCTTTCCATTAGTATGGCTTCATCGGGTACCGTCGAGGTATACGATGTTCCGGCATGGAAATCACGAGCTTCCCTCATGACTTCTTCAGGTGGCGGTGGTGCTTGTTGATTTAAAGGTAACGCTCCATGTGCCGCATTTCCTTCCACCATTTGATGTTGGTTTATCTTGAGATCAACCACCTTCATGTTAGCAAAAGATTCTGCTAACTCTTGTAGATCTTCAAGTCCGATTCTTTCAAGGTTATTCATGATTTTTTACCTTGGAATAATTGTACATATCTTTCCACTTGAGGATCTTTGCCTTTATCCTTTACTGGTAAATGATATTTTGGTCCTTCGGTGAATAGCATCTTGTTCCTTCTTTCTGAACGAGATCTGTTCTCCAATTGGCCAACTCGACTCTGAATATCTTTCAAGATGGTTAGAATTTCATCTTGTTGAATAGATATTTTCTTTATCTCTTGGGGTACTATAATTAGGCGGTTGCCGTAATTTTGTACTGTCTTTTGGATCTCCCTTAAATCGACCGAGAATTTTGATAAGTCGGGGTCGATTTCTCGGAAGACCGGAGTGACCGGAGTGCATTCCCTCCTGTCTTGACTCATTAGAAATGGGTTGAATGTCCCACTTCCATTTGCTGGTTCACCTCTCTTTGAAGAGAGAGGTTTGCTATTTGTAGATCTTGGTATCTACTCATCATAAAGAGGATCCGTGAACGTTCATTTACGGATACAGGACCATGAATCCCTTCCTCCAACTTGGAAGCCCAAAAGAAATATTTCTCTTGGTGCTGTCTATCCATAATCTCCAATAGTTGGAGAAAATTCCTGTAACAAAAGCATCTCGGACAAGCGTCCGGATCCATATTTTCTTGGTGTCTCCTCCGTTAGGAAATATTTAAATTCAATAAATAAATATAATTCCTTAATAAACTTAGGGCTCTGATACCATTTTAAAGCATTGGTTAGAAATTGAAAATTTTCTGTTATTAGTACAAACGAGAATATTCTGTTCCGTGTTTTTGCACAACAAACAGATCAAATTATACCAAAAAGTGGATTAAAAACCAACAGTGGCATAAAAATGGGTATTTTTGACATGTACACTTAGAAAATGGGTAAAAAGTTCATGTATTTTTGTAAAAGGTGTATTTTTAATTTTCACCCAATTTTTATTAGATTTATTATGCCACATTTTCCTGATTTCGTTTAGAGTTCTGTAATAGATTAGGTTTAATATATCAAAATCAAAATTTTAAATTCTTCAATTTTCAAAACAAAAGTGTGTAAACTATAAAAACGACGGAGAAGAAACCTCTTCTTCAAAAGGGAAACACTTATAAAATTATGAATTTCATAGTTGTGCAAAACAACGTGAAATATAAGACTACGCTGAGTCAGCACAAAATCTTAATATTGAAGCATACCAATCCCTTATAAAAAGTTCAATTTCAAGAGTTTTGATGAAATATCAACTATTAAGAACTTTCAAAACAACATATTATTTGGTAAGTCCATTTTAACATTTGCAATTCCATTTATTTGAATATATTATTTGATATATACTTATATGATATACATTTATTTAATTGTAGATGTGATTGGAGTAGTGCAAAAAAGCTAAAAAATATTAGAGGGAAACTCACTTTAATGATGGATTTTATCATCCAAAATCTAGGGTAAGATTTTTTTTCAAGTCATTATTAACTACAAAAAAAATTATATGACTTTCTGATGCCACAAGTTTTTATTTTTCTCAGAGGAAAACAAGTAGCATGCACACTCTGGACAATCATGCAGAAAAGATGAACAAAATACTAAATAGCGACAAACCTATTGAACCAATCGTCGTTATACTACAGTTCTGCTGTGCAAGCATGTTTAGAGGAAAATAAATATGTACCAATTCGTTAATTATCTTTAAACAACAAAAATTATATTTATATAAAATGACTGATGCATCTGAGTTTTCTTGTAGGAGAAATAATTGCGAACAGTGCGTATAATGCAACAAGAAAAGTTGATGAAAATGTTGATGAAATAAAAGAAATGAAAATGAAGTAAGAATAATTTAGTTCAATGAGTTGTTAAAAATCAGTATTATATTCGGATTTCATTGTTAAAATTTTATTGTTATAATATAGGTACATCACAGTAAACAAGGAGGCACAAAGAACTTTGAACTTACCAGCTCCAGTTCTCACACGATCTATTGAAGAAGATATTGCAGGGGGACTGAAAGAATATAAACAAATTTCCGAATTGACTGCAGCACATGTTCAAACATTTTTTTAAAGTTTAAATTTTTAAATACCTAAGGACATTTGAATAAAGTTCATGTATGTAATTACTCATAATTTTTTTAATTTACATTTAGGAGGGTATATATTGGGTATATGGTACAATTTATGAGGTTAGGACAATAAGTGGATGGGTCTACCTAGCATGCAAGATATACCTGACAAAACTACATAAAATTGATGAGAATTTTTTTTCTGTAAGAAATGTCAGACTTCTCAGATTTCTAGAAGATTTAAGTAATTTTATTTTCCATCTAAACAACTAATATCAAATCAAATAAACATTCATAATTATAATGTACTAATCGTGCAGGTACAAACTTAGGGTAATGACAGCAGATAATACAGGCAGTGCACACTTTATCTTATGGGACAGAGAATACATGCAACTAATTGGAAAATCAGCACAAGACCTAAGTGTTGTAAGCAATATTAATTTTTGTAATAATTAATATAAAACTGTTAAAATGGAGTGTAATTCACTATGCTTTGAAAGCACAGGAAGCTGGAGGCAATGATGCACCTTTTGATATTGATAACAGACAAATCTGCAATGTTTAAGATTGGTATCAAGCATGAAGATTTACAAAATAATGGTGGTGCCTATGCTATCTCTAAAGTTGAATGTAATTCAGAAATAATTGAAAAATATTCAGGATTACAATTTAAAACTTAGGCCAACTTAGAAAAAATGGTATGAAAAGAAAATTATTTCACAAATTTATTAAAATATTATTATTATGCGTATTAATATTATTTTTATTATTATTATTTCACAAATTTATTAAAATGGTACAAGACATATTCAACCACAAGACATAACTATTGATGAAGAATCGAGAAACAAGAGACAAGCCAGTGAAGGAGGTCCAATTATTGTGCAACAGAAAAACAAGAGAATCATGATAAAAAAAAGGAGAGAGCTTAGATATTTACTCAGTTGGTAGTACAAAGACTTAGTTTACTTATTTAGCTAGTAGGATTTGAAATTTGCATCGTAACATTATTTGTGATTCATGTACTGTGAAACAATGTTTATTTTGATTTTATTTAGTAGTTCATTTTGTGAATTCGGCATTTTGAAAATATAATTTTTAGGATAATATTTGCAGCACTCTATATGCAACTTGAAATTCATAAAATTTTTGATGTTTAAAAAAATGTAAGGATGACAAACAAGGATAACCAATTTTAAATTACATTTTTATTTTAAATTTTCATTAGTGATTTATAGTTTTAAAATTTTTAAGTGATTCAAAAATTTAAGATAGTAGATCAGTATGAATTTAGGTACCAAAATCAAAATTGCAATAACAACGGTTTAAATTTTGTAATATTCACAATCAGCAAAATTATACACAAATAATGCTAAAATATAATATAGGAAAACAATCACGAATAGTATATTTTAAAATACATACTCTAGATCTGTATTAGTTAAATAAAATATCAAAATTGTATTAATTACGATTTATATTGTTTAATATTCATAATCAATAAAATTAAGCAATTGACGTATATATGAAGCATGAATAATTAAATATTTCTTAATCTAACAATATATTCAAAAATCTAGATGTTGGTCCCGAAAGAGTTAGATTGATATATGGGGGGAATACACCAATTCAAAACTTTTAATCGTTTTTGAGATTAAGATATAAGGTTTAAGCACACTTAATAAATAAAATAGCTTAGAATAGTAAAGTAAATCTTCATATTAGGAAGACTTAATCTTACTTAAATATAACCTTATGTGAAGATAGACAATAATAAAGAATAACTATAGTAAGTTAAGCTTGATTAATGTTGTGTGCGGAATTTGGTGGTTAATGCTCTTTTTAATGAGAAATCGTTTTCTTACTCGATATTCTTTAATGCAACAGCTTATAATGTAAGAGTAAGAAGAAGATGAATATGAAGAGAACAAGAAATAAATAACGCAAGTAGTTAAAGTGGTTCGGGATAAACTTTCCCTACGTCCACGGTTCGATCAAACACTAGATCGGAAATCCACTAAACTTTCTCCTTTCTTTTTACTCGTTGAGTACGAGCCACAAGAATTATCAAAACTAAATAACTTCTTGCGATTACACTTCTTCTTCCTAAGATTGATAACTACAATTTAGGGTTACAACTGGATCAAAACAAGATCCTAACTTGAGGTTTTGTAAACTGATTTCCAGAAAAAATAAACCTTCAAAAACAATAAACACTCTAGAGAATTCTTGACCGGTAAATGAGTGTTTTTGAACGTTGAGAGCTTGAAGATTTTTGAGCAGAGTAATGTCGATTTGAATGCTTGAATTCTCGTACCCTTTTCTGGAAGTGAAGGTAGTATTTATAGAACCATTGCTGGAACTATCCGTTAGAGAGAGAAGAGTCCTTCTTCCTAGCATTAATGGCTGTATTAATTGCATGGCAGTGTTGTTGATACACGCGCTGCCGTATGAGCGTCTTGTTCCACCTTTCACACGATTTCCCAGTTCATTGTCATACTAGGAATGATTCACCGTACTGAAATTTGATATTCTCGTACTTCATTCCTAAAAATATGATGTTGATGTGACACTACATTGAGTGGTTGACTTATGACAAATTTAGGTATGTCGTCAGTCCACCATAGTTATTGTAAAGACTAGCTCGTTTGCTTTGGGCCTAGCAGGTCGTTGTGAGTCGAGCTGATCTTCCACAAGTTAATTGGTTTGGTTCCCAATTAACATCTATAACTTCATGTTGAAGATATCTTGATTGTAGAGGAAAATTTAGGGACAGATCATTTTTTGTGAAAACGACTTGTATTTTGGACAGTGGGCTGCTGGAGGTTTTTATTTCCAGCTGTTCTTCCTCTCGAGATGGTTTCAAGTATAGAAGTTTTCTATCCTAGTTACAGCTTAATTTTAAGGACAAATGGTTAATTTATCCATCTGTTCCTTTTACATTGAAGTCGTTTCTAAACTAACTCTAGAAGGATAGATCGTTATAAGTAAGTTTGAAACTTCAAACTTCTTTTACAATTGTGATTTGTGAAAAAATAATTCTAGAGATCAAAAACCAAAACAAGTAAATGAGGACAGCGAGCTGTTAGTGTGAGAGACAGATCGTTATTTTTACATAAAAACGATCGGCTCAAAACTAAAATCTATTTGTCTATACAACTTAGTGAATACTTGTTATATTAGTGATCAATGTGTCCAGGAACACTTTGCAAGAATAATACAGATAGTAAATTATACGATCTGCTTCTTTTATAGTTAAGTTGTTCCTTAAAAGATGACATTGACTACTTGGTTTTCTGAAATCATAAAATGACTAAGTGTTGTTTCGAAAAATATCATTAAACCATAAATAAATTCGTGGGGTTCCCAACAACAGAAAAAAAAAAACAATTGACATACATACGAGGCATACATAATTAAACATTTCTGAATCCAATAATTATGCATAATTAAACAATTATCGAATAACATTATCGAATACCATGACTTTAAAATTTTATATTTTCTAGAATATTTTTATGCAATTTTTAATCGACAAAAACATATTTTTTTACAATCAAAATATAACATGATATATTAAAAAACAATACTTTTACTAATTTGTCTAATTTGATGGGTTGGTTAATATTAAAAAAAAAGTATAAGCATTTAAATATTTTCCATTCGTATAAATTTTAAAAACAACCATGACGCTAAAATATAACATTAAAAAGAATTTAAAACAATTACATTTCAATACTAATATAAATTAATTCACATATTTTTGAGGCATAAATAATTAAATATAAAAATACACAGTTATTGAATAACATGACTTTAAATTTTTATATTTTATAAAATGTGATTAAACACGTATGAGAGAGATGGTTATAAGAAATTGAACGCAACAAACTGTGTATATAAAATACATTTCAGAGATTTATGATTTAAAATACAGTTCAGAGAGACTACCTCATTTATCTTGAGGGAAGCAGTTGTATTCGAGGTTGCAACATCATTCACTTTCGTCAAGATCTAGAACCTGCAAAATGTAATCTAACATCTGAATATGTTCATGATGTTCTTCGTGATGTTATAATTTTTACATTTTTTTATGATCAATGGATGCAGATTGACAGTTCAATTGAAATTAATTGAATTTAAGTTATTGATGCAGAAACTATGCGTATGCAACAGAATTAGGTGACAAATTTGAGATACAATTGCTCATGATATATTTTTGACAAGACTATTTTTGCAGGTTAAGGAATGAGTTGAAGACAGAGAGTAAATTGCCAGATACACTTCTAATCAAGCAAAAATAATATATAAACAAAACGAAGATTACATGATTCAGGTACAACAAAACTTTTAAGCAAATATTATTCATGATATGAAGAGTTTAGCTAATTCAATATTATGAATTAGAGTAGTATAATTTTTTACTACAATTATAGATAAAATATTTTAAAATGCAATAACTTATCTTCGTCATCTTGATTGTTTAAATCGGTTCTATGATACGTTTCTCATTTTTAATTGACCTGCAAAAATAATGTATCCATTCAGAATATGGATTTTGTTATTAGAAATAGTTTACGCAATGAGAAACAAATAATGATTACCTTAAGGCTGCGTTTGGTAGGATTGATTAGATGAAGAAGGATAGGATAATTAATATGAAGGCTGCGTTTGGTAGGATTGATTAGATGAAGAAGGATAGGATAATTAATATGAATAGTGCCATGAAAAGTAATATGAATAGTAGTTAATAAGTTGTTTGGTAGATAAAATGAAAATGTAAGATAACTTAATAAAGTGTTTGGTAGACACAAATAAGTAGGCCAGATTAATTAATACGCTGTTTGGTAGCACTCATTAAAGGATCAGATAGAACAATATGTCATTTGGTAGACATAATAGAAGGATCCTATTATTAATCCAACGTATGTGGCGCGAGATAAAAACACGGGATTAAACAATTGGCTCCAAATTTTCGTTTTGAAGGAGAAGGGAAGAAAATCAAAACTCAAAACATCATCGTGGTGCTCTCGGTAGTGGGAATCTTGGTCGTGGAAATTTGAATCCAAGTAGAAGGAAAATCGGATGGCTTCCACTGAAGAAGGTAATAATTCTACATATTACTCTCTGTCAAATCGAGCAAATTGAATGGAGTAGATAGAGTTCTTAATTGGTGTGGATTTAATTTATTTGCAGTAGAACAAATTCGTCCAATTGGTTTTTGTTTTATGGGTTCCTTGTATTTTTTTTAGGGATTGAATTTGTGTTTTGTTTTAGGGATTGGTGCGTCATTATTCACCAAAAATAATTTGGCTGACAGACAGCCGGTATGCCTTTACTGCGCAGACAGTAGTAAGCAAGATCGTCTCCCAAGGGATAGGCGAGAATTCTCCTATAACTTCGACCTGCTAGGTTACTCACGAAAAATTGGAATTAACTAGAACTACGAAAATAATAAATAAACAATAAATAGAAAAGATATTTTTGGGGTTTTTCTTGAAACAAATAAATTGCAAATAAAAATTAACAATTATGAGAAATATAAGAGAAGTATTCCAACAATCAATTAATTCCACCTAAACTTGATATTCTGATCCTCGATGCAAAAATAACAATAATTCATGCAAATAAACCAGTTATGATCACCGAAGACGCTTCTGACGCGATCTCATCTCTCCATAGCTTCTTGATAATTAGGAAGACGCTTCACTAACTATTTCTCTAATCGACTGACAACCGTAAGAGACGCTCTATAGATTTAATGAGCCGACAACATTAAGAACTAGAGAGACCCGATTCAAAACCGACAAACTCTGACGCAGGATTATCGAATTAAGATTGTTATTCCCTTGACTAGAAAGTCAATTTACCACTAATTAAATCTAAACCACGATTACGTATGGCCGATTCAATTGGCTATTAATCAATTCTACTCAACTAAATATTGGCCACTATCTAGATGAATAAAACGATTAAATCACAGAGAAAATAGAGAATAACAAATACTTGCATACGAATTAAAGGATGAAGAACAAATTAGATCTCACAGAATAATCACGTCCGGGCTTCCTTAATCGATGTCGGAATAAAGAGATTAGCTACAAAATATAATCAAATAAACAATATAAAATATAAAAGCAATGATGGGAATTGAATTAAGAAGCAACTAACTTAATTGAAATTGCCACAAAGTGGCAGTAGTAGTTCACTTAAAATAAAGCAAAATAAGAAGAAGATGGTGGTTTTCTTCTTAGTGTGCGGCCGCTGTCTTAAAATATGAGAGAAAGAGATTTTTCAATTGTGTCTAAGCACACAATTATATAGTCTTTAATTTAACCTAGACTAGTTGCCATAAGAAGGGCAATAATTACCAAGTCTTGAAATAAAACTAATAAGGAAATTCTTCAACAAATTAGACATCTTCTTGATCTTCATTCCTTCCTTCCAATTGATATTGCAATTTTCTCCAAAAATCTTCAAAATAGATCAACCGCTTCCAAGTGTCGAGAAAATCTACAATTTGACAATTAAGCACAAGTAAGTGAAAATTAATATTCAAAATCATGTAAAAATATCCCAAAATAGGTGTATAAAATACACCTAATCAAATCCCCCCACACTTGAACAATGCTCGCCCTCGAGCACAAATAGAAATGAAGAACGTAGAAACATGGGATAGAGACTCGATTTAAGACAAAAAAATAGACTCTCGGCCACTAATCAAAAAACATCAATCATGATTAAGATCAAAATACAACCACCTTCAAACCACAAACCTTTCCTTGAATCCACATAATTTTGTGCGTACACCCTTCATCTAAGTCAAAACAGTGCAAATCAATCCAACCTCACAAGATTCACTCAAAGTCACTCGATATAAGAGGTAGGGTTAATTCACACATACGTAAATCGACTCTATCCATCATGGGTTTGCCAATATGTCACTATATCCACAAAATGAAACGAATTCGTGCACAAATCATTAGGACTTCATAGGGTTGTAACGGGGCTAGGGTGCAAGGTAGGATAGTCAAAAAAAGAAAGTAGATAACAAATGGCTAAATAATCCAACAACTTGCAAACAATTCACGAGTATACTCAAGCTGAACACCAAAAATTACTCTTAATTTTTCTTGCTTCTCCCCTGTTTTCAGCCTCCCCGTCCCGTTTATTTTACTTCTTTTTTTTTTCGGACGGGACATGAGGGCTGCAACGTTTACAAATCAGAACCGGGCTGGATGGAACCGCATAAACTTGACTTCATCAATTCATATCTTCCAAAATTCAATAGTACACCATCTTCAAGAGCATCACGATTTTAAAGGGCTAATATTCAAACACATGCTCACTTGTTCATCACATTTCATCCTTCAAGTATTTGCAAGTTGTTGGTGGGACAAAGAAGGCTAAAAAAAAGGCTATGGTTCAAGAATTTACGGGTTTATAATCAAAGAAAATGGGGTAACGGCTCAAGAGGGTTAACAAGGGAGAAGATGTAGGTGATTTTCAATCAAATAGCCAAAAGAATGCCTAAATCACGTTCATGCACAAAAATTCAATTTCAAAGTTTCAACTATGATAACAGGGCAAACCGGACATCAAAAAATCAAGATTACGGAGTCACTCAACAAAGAAAGAAATGAGCAATTTATGTGTTGCTCATTGGCTCAATTCTCACTATATAAGTAGGCTTTCAAAAGTTGGATTAATTCGCACACTTCCTCATCCGTCGACACATGCGGGCTTTCACAAAATTAGCTTCATCAAGGAATTCAACCAAACAAACTACAAAGACGTATTTTAATCTATCACATTCATGATGCATTTTTCAAAGTGGCCAAAGAGACTCTAAACAGCAAAGATCCAACAAAATCAAAGATTCAAGAACGATGCAACTAAAAAAAAATCATAAAACAAAATACGGCTCAAAGAAGACCCCCCCACACTTGAACAACACAGTGCCCTCAATGTGTAAAGACACAAAAAAAGTAGAGCATGACACAAAATAAAAGTGGAGAGGGACTCCCCTGAAGATACTCAATGCTCAGTCGATGGAGGTGGATTCGGGTGGTGAAGGTGGTCGGAACCCTGCTTTCTTGGAGGAAGTGCCGAGCGTCCAGCGAGTCTTCGGCATAGGAGAAGGCTGAGTGACTATGTTAATGGGGAGGCAGAGGGTGGTGTTGCAGAGTTTGGAAGGCGACAAGGTTGAGGCGGATTGAAGTGGAGGGACGCAGAGGTGGGTTTGAATTTGGGGATTTTTGTCTTCCAAGGCAAGAGTAGAAATGGGTTGGCTGCTGGGCTTGGGAGAAATAGGGTTTGGGCTGGGTTAAATTTGGGCTTCACTGTGTTGGCATGACTCAATCCAAAACCTGGCCAAGCAAAATAAAAACAGATCAGTTCAATTAAAGATTCATTTTTTTTTATTTGGAAAATAGAAATAAAAAAAAATGTAAATAAATATAAATATTAATAGGTAAGATAAGAAAAATGCAAATAAATAATAGATATAATAGACTAGAAAAGAAATAAAAATGAATAAAAACAAGTCTTGGGTTGCCTCCCAACAAGCGCCCTTGTTTAATGTCCTAGGCTCGACATTTTGCGTGCTTGATCTCAGGTGATTAGTGGTGGGGTCAGGCTCAAAGTCTCGCAAGTAACTAACTGCACTCCTTCGTAGTATGGTTTCAACAACTGACCATTTACTTTGAGAAGTTTCTGAGTCTCCAAGCTCTTAATGATAATGGCACCGTGTGAGCTAATATCAACAACCTCAAATGGTCCCAACCAACGAGATTTCAACTTGCCAGGCATAATCCTTAAACGAGCATTGAAAAGCAAAACTTTCTGCCCAATCTCAAAAGACTTCCGTTGAATGTACTTGTCATGGAGACACTTTGTGCGTTCCTTGTATCGACTAGCGTTATCATACGCCTCCAATCTAAGTTCCTCCAGCTCTTGCAATTGATATTTCCTCTCTCGACCCACAACGTCCTCGTCGAAGCAACAATTCTTCACGGCCCAAAAAGCTCTATGCGCTAACTCCACTGGTAGATGGCATTGTTTCCCAAAAATCAGTCGATATGGGGACATTCCAATGGGTGACTTAAAGGCTGTGCGGTATGCCCATACTGCATCATCTAAGCGCAGACTCCAATCTTTTCGGCTTGGGTTCACCGTTTTCTCAAGAATTCTTTTCACCTCTCTATTTGAAACTTCAGCTTGTCCGTTCGACTGTGGGTGGTAGGCGGTGGCAACTCGATGATGCACTCCATATTTCTTGAACAAAGCCGACAAGGTGCGGTTACAAAAATGCGTGCCTTGATCACTTATGATGGCTCGAGGTACACCATACCTATTAAAGATGTTAGACTTAAGAAAACCTGCAACCACTTTAGAATCATTAGTTCGGGTGGCCTTAACTTCCACCCATTTCGAAACATAGTCCAAGACCAATAAAATGTAAGAATTTCCAAATGAACTAGGAAACGGACCCATGAAGTCCATACCCCAAATATCAAAAATTTCACATACCAAAATAGGAACTTGGGGCATCTCGTTGCGAGAAGAGATATTGCCCGTGCATTGGCAACGATCACAACTCTTACAAAAATTGTAAGCATCTTTAAAGATGGTCTCCCAATAAAAACCACAATCAAGAATCTTATGAGCCGTCCGTTTCGGACCGAAATGACCACCACATGCATGGGTATGACAAAACTCCAGAATTGAATGAATCTCATCATCAGGGATGCAACGTCGAATCACTTGATCGGAGCATGTTTTCCACAAATAGGGCTCGTCCCATATGAAATACTTGGTTTGACTCCTCAATTTATTCTTGTGTGCCGTCTCCATACCCTTAGGAAAAACACCAGCCGTTAAATAATTAACTAAATCAGCGTACCAAGGGGTCTTACCGTCAACCATTAAAAGCTGTTCATCTGGAAAGTCGTCCGGTATGGGCATACCGTCTGACTGCGACTGCAGTCTGCTTAAATGGTCAGCCACGTGATTCTCAGCTCCCTTTTTGTCTTTGATTTCCAGATCGAATTCCTGCAGTAAAAGTATTCAACGAATTAAACGAGGTTTTGACTCCTTTTTAGAAAATAAGTACTTGAGTGCTGCATGATCAGAATACACAATAACTTTAGAACCAATCAAATATGATCTAAATTTTTCACAAGCAAAAACGATAGCCAAGAGTTCTTTCTCCGTGGTCGTGTAGTTGCATTGGGTGGGATTGAGAGTTTTGGAGGCATAGTAGATAACATGACTCTCTTTTCCAACTCTTTGCCCAAGAACGACTCCAACGGCGAAATCGCTAGCATCACACATGATCTCAAATGGTTCTTCCCAAATTGGTGGTTGAATGATAGGTGCCGAGGTCAGCTTTTGTTTCAAAAGATCGAAAGTTTCCTTGCATTTTTCATCGAACACAAAAGACACATCTTGATGAAGCAACCTTGTGAGCGGTTGAGCAATCTTTGAAAAGTCTTTTATGAAACGCCTATAAAAACCTGCATGACCTATAAAAGCACGAATCTCTTTCACATTAGAAGGGCAAGGTAACTTAACAATCAAATCAACTTTCGCCTTATCGACTTCCACACCCCTTTTAGAAATCACATGGCCAAGGACAATTCCCTCTTTAACCATAAAATGACACTTTTCAAAGTTTAGCACAAGGTTCGTCTCAATGCATCTCTGTAAAACAACATCAAGATTAGACAAACAAGCATCAAAAGAATCACCATGCACTGTAAAATCATCCATAAAAATCTCAATGCAATTTTCAATCATATCAGAAATGATGCTCATCATACACCTTTGAAAAGTACCAGGCGCATTACATAGTCCAAAAGGCATACGACGATAAGCAAAAGTACCAAATGGACAAGTAAAAGTGGTTTTTTCTTGATCTTCTTGGGCCACAAAAATCTGGAAGTATCCTGAATAACCATCAAGAAAGCAAAAGAACTCCTTTCCAGCCAATCTTTCAAGCATCTCATCAATAAATGGCAACGGAAAATGATCTTTCCTAGTAGCATCATTCAACTTCCTAAAATCTATGCACATACGCCAACCGGTTTGAAGTCTCATAGGAATCAACTCATTATGCTCATTCTTGACTAACTGAAAACCAGATTTCTTAGGTACCACATGAACTGGACTAACCCATGCACTATCAGAAATTGGATAAATAATCCCTAAATCAAGCAATTTAAGTATTTCTTTAAGAACAACTTCTTTCATAGCAGGGTTTAATTTCCGTTGAGGATCTCTAGATGACTTACTGTTAGGCTCAAGCAAAATTCTATGCATGCAAGTAGAGGGACTGATACCTTTAATGTCGGCTAAAGTCCAACCAATGGCAGTTTTGTGCATCTTCAAAAGTTCAATTAATCGTACCTCTTGTTCCTCGCCAAGCTCCTTACTTATGATGACGGGCAGTGTGTCTTGATCCCCCAAAAACACGTATTTCAGGTGCTGAGGTAGAACCTTCAATTCTAGCTTCGGTGCTTTCTCAACAGATGGAAGCTGGCGTTCTGCACTGGTCGGTAAGGGCATCCTGCTCGACAGGTGCCGGATTGGAATTTCTTCTGCAGTGTACAGTAGCTGAATAATCTCCTTCTTGGCGTCACTCTCCTCTGATTTTCCGTCTTCTCCACTCAGCGTACCAATGAGAACACACTCAAGTTCATCCTCCCTGAAATTCTCAACAAAATGCTCGACCAAAGGGTCAATAACATCAATCATGGAAACAGATTCAGGGTCCTCAACATGCTTCATAGCTTTAAACATATCAAAAGTAACAATGTCTCCATCAAATTCAAGACTCAAAAGACCTTTATCTACATCAATTTTCGCCCTAGCAGTTTTCATGAATGGTCTTCCTAATAAAATCAAAGGTCTTTTCGGAGATAAAGAATCATCCATATCAACAATATAAAAATCCGCGGGGAAGTACATGTCATTCACTTTCACAAGAACATTCTCAACGACTCCCTTAGGATATGCATGAGACCTATTGGCTAACTGTATGACAACACCGGTTTCTGACAGAGGTCCTAAATTCAAATCTTTATACACAGAATATGGCATGACATTTATGGATGCACCCAAATCTAGCATAACTTTCTCAACTCTTTGATTTCCAATAATGCATGGAATAGTGAACATACCAGGATCCTTACACTTTTGCGGCAATTTCCTCTGGATGACCGCTGAGACATTTTCGCTCACCCTTATTCTTGCATCATTCCCGAACTTCATTTTCTTAGAGCATAACTCCTTCAAAAATTTAGCATACCTGGGAACTTGTTTGATAGCATCAATAAGAGGCAAATTTATCTCGACCTTCTTGAAAACTTCCAAAATATCCTTCTCTTCTTCCTCCTTCTTGTTATGTGTCAACCTGGAAGGAAAAGGGGGTTTAATCAGTGATTGAGAAATTGGAATCTTAGGTTCGTTACTTACCTTTGTGGATTCAATGGTGGTGGGCGATTTTGGCTCCTCATTGGTTTTGCTCCCTTCCGCTTCATCATGTTTTGCATCATCATCTTTCCGCTTAGGTTCCGGTTCAACTAATGTCTTCCCATTCCTTAAAATGATAACAGACACATGCTCCTTGGGGTTCAACTCCGTCTGAGAGGGCAACTTTCCTTGGCTATTTTGGATCCGAGTAACTTAGGTAGCTAATTACGTGATTTGTGTTCCCATACTACCCAAAGCGGCCTGCGTTTCTTGCTGGAAAGCTTGCTGACTTTGCACTAGGTTCTTGACGATTTCACTGCTTTGAGCAAGGCTCTTCATGATATCACTCATACTAGGTTATGCACGGGCAGTATGGGCGTACTGACCAGCCTGCGGAGGTTTCTGAGCGTAAACTCCGGCTCTTCATGACTCCACCGAAAATTGGGGTGATTTCTCCAGCCCGGGTTATAAGAATTCGAAAAAGGGTCGTTTTGCCTATTTCTTTGTGCATTCATATACTGCTCGTCTCCCGATCCCATGCATGCTTGCTCTGTGCGATTATCCTGCAAAGATGGACAAGAGTCAGTGTAATGTGTAACTTCAGAACAAATCTCACACCTCATCTTTTGAGTTTGAGCTACGGCAAGGCCTCTAACTAAAGAAGTCAAAGCCTCAATTTTATCAGTTACTCCAGAATCTTCTGCCCTGTGCACCGGCATGTATCAATCGTTATCCTCGTCCTCGTATTGCTGGCCATTAGATACCATATCCATTATGAGTTGTGTGGCTTCCTCCAAGGTTTTATTAGTCAAACTTCCACCACAAGCAGCATCTACAATCTTCCTGTCAAAAACAGACATACCTCGATAAAAGTAATTAGTAAGCAATTGATATTCTGAAAATCCATGATCAGAGCATTTACGACAAAGTTGTTGAAAACGCTCCCAATAATCAGATAAACTCTCCGTTTTCTTTTGCTTAATGCTACTGATGGCCATCCTCAAATTCGCAGCTCTTGACTCAGGGAAATATTTTCTCAAAAATTGTTCTTCCAAGTCATCCCAAGTACGAATCGAACTCGGTGGAAGATCAAAAAGCCAATCTCTAGCTTCCCCCTGCAAAGTATGAGAAAAAGTAAGTAACTTCAAGTTATTTTCAGAAAAACCATTAGGACGCAACGTGGCGCAAACTAAATCGAACTCAGCAAGATGCTTGTGTGCGCTTTCTCCCGGCAAATCTCCAAACTTAGGTAGCACTTGGATGAATCCAGGTCGTATTTCAGAATTTCCATTGATTGTTAGCAGCACAATGCATAAAGGACGGTTGCTCCTGTGGCGGCCTAACTCCTTTATCAGTTGAGGTCTCTGTTGCTCAGGAATCACCACACGTCTTTCTTCTTCATTCCTCTCGTTCCTTTGGTTATTTTCAGCCATTGAAGCTTGCGTAGCTTCCTTCAACTCCTTAGTTTTTTTGGTTAATTTTCGGGCAGTCTTCTCGATCTCTGGATCAAAAACCAATTCGCCTGTATGAGAAGAACGGGGCATAAACAAAAAAAATAAAATAAAATAAATAAGTAAAAAAAAATTGCAGAACGAAATTAATCAGAAAACGCTGCTTAAACCGATCCCCGGCAACGGCGCCAAAATTTGGTGCGTCGTTATTCACCAAAAATAATTCGGTTGACAGACAGCCGGTATGCCCTTACTGCGCAGACAGTAGTAAGCAAGATCGTCTCCCAAGGGATCGGCGAGAATTCTCCTATAACTTCGACCTGCTAGGTTACTCACGAAAAATTGGAATTAACTAGAACTACGAAAATAATAAATAAACAATAAATAGAAAAGATATTTTTGGGGTTTTTCTTGAAACAAATAAATTGCAAATAAAAATTAAGAATTATGAGAAATATAAGAGAAGTATTCCAACAATCAATTAATTCCACCTAGACTTGATATTCTGATCCTCGATGCAAAAATAATAATAATTCATGCAAATAAACCAGTTATGATCACCGAAGACGCTTCTGACGTGATCTCATCTCTCCATAGCTTCTCGATAATTAGGAAGACGCTTCACTAACTATTTCTCTAATCGACTGACAACCGTAAGAGACGCTCTATAGATTTAATGAGCCGACAACATTAAGAACTAGAGAGACCCGATTCAAAACGACAAACTCTGACGCAGGATTATCGAATTAAGATTGTTATTCCCTTGACTAGAAAGTCAATTTACCACTAATTAAATCTAAACCACGATTACGTATGGCCGATTCAATTGGCTATTAATCAATTCTACTCAACTAAATATTGGCCACTATCTAGATGAATAAAACGATTAAATCACAGAGAAAATAGAGAACAACAAATACTTGCATACGAATTAAAGGATGAAGAACAAATTAGATCTCACAGAATAATCACGTCCGCGCTTCCTTAATCGATGTCGGAATAAAGAGATTAGCTACAAAACATAATCAAATAAACAATATAAAATATAAAAGCAATGATGGGAATTGAATTAAGAAGCAACTAACTTAATTGAAATTGCCACAAAGTGGCAGTAGTAGTTCACGTAAAATAAAGCAAAATAAGAAGAAGATGGTGGTTTTCTTCTTAGTGTGCGGCCGCTGTCTTAAAATATTAGAGAAAGAGATTTTTCAATTGTGTCTAAGCACACAATTATATAGTCTTTAATTTAACCTAGACTAGTTGCCATAACAAGGGCAATAATTACCAAGTCTTGAAATAAAACTAATAAGGAAATTCTTCAACAAATTAGACATCTTCTTGATCTTCATTCCTTCCTTCCAATTGATATTGCAATTTTCTCCAAAAATCTTCAAAATTGATCAACCGCTTCCAAGTGTCGAGAAAATCTACAATTTGACAATTAAGCACAAGTAAGTGAAAATTAATATTCAAAATCATGTAAAAATATCCCAAAATAGGTGTATAAAATACACCTAATCAGGGATTGAAGTTTAATGGATTCAGTTTCATTTCGATTTGGTTTTAGGGATAATTTGATTTAGGGATAATGTTATGGTACATGGGATTTTGTTTTAGCCATTGTTTAATACTTAATAAGTTTGGACATTGATGTTATAAATTTAATGGCTTATTGTTCTGTTTGTTTCTTATTTCATGTTCTGTTTTTATTTCATGTTCTGTAGTGACAGGTTATGTACAAATTCTCATTGTTTATGTTTATGATTTAGGCAGTTGCGATGTTATTAGCGGTCGGAATAAAAGGTGTGAAAAGGGGAGAAGAGTTTGGACTCCAAAGGAAGAAGAGACTTTGCTTACAGCGATGAAATAGTTAGTTGCTCAAGGATGGAAGTCCGACAACGGATTCAGAGCTAGATATCTCAATAAGTTAGAGGAAAGTTTCAAGAAGAAGTTACCGGGAACCGATCTGAAAGCTACTCCGCACATGAACTCAAAATTGTCGATTTGGAAGAAAGACTACAACTCTCTGTGCACCCTATTGAACCTAAGCGGAGTAGGTTTCAATACGAACGGAACCTACACAGTTGAATGTGATGAATCAGTTTGGGAATCCATTTTTAAGGTAATTGTCTTTTAAATATTGATTTGATATGAATTTAAACTTATTTGGATATAAATTAATTTATGGTGCTTTGAATACAAATTGATGTGAATGCAAGAAGAATCCACAAAAAGAGTTGACCCATGTACGAGGACTGGAAGAAGATCTTTGGAAAGGATCGATCAAACGGTCAAGGTGCATTTGATTCTCACAAGGCAATAAATCATTTGGAGAATGAGTTTGAATCGGTTCAAGAAGGAGGATACGTACCAGGTGTTTATAATGTGGAGATGGAAGATATAATTTCAGAAGGTGATCAAGGAGGAACGAACAGTGCCTATTCAAATCAGTCTCCTAATCCTCAAAGCGTTCCTTCAGCATCGAAAGGTAAAAGTGGTAAAAAACGTAAGGTTTTAGATGGAATCGATAGGGTTTGCACATTGATTGAGGGACTGAGTCATAATGCAAACTCCCGTATGGAGACAATTGCATCTCGATTTGGTCACGAACAAGTCTTAGGACAAGCTAGGATGGAGATCTTTGATAGCTACCCTATATAAATGGATTCAATTTAAGTCAAAAGCTTTCAATTTGTGAAATTTTAATAGAAAACGATAAAAAGCTCGAACTTTTCTTAGGCCTTCCAGAAGATGCAAAAGAAGAATACATAATTCGTCTTCTAAATTCTACTTAAAATGTTAGGTTTTAATACATGTGGATGATTGTCTACGTTTAGGGCTTTTTTGATTCAAAATACTTTATCAAACTGAATGATGCAGTCTTTTTGTTGTGGAGCTCATTTCATATGATGTTGCTGTAACTTTTTTTGTGGATATTACTTGATACAATGGATTGGTGGTTTTGATGTAATTAGAGGTTTGCAGATGATTGTATGAAGCTTTCACATTGAACCAAAACAGATTGTATATCCTCATGTATTATTTATATTTTGGTTGGACTTTATATCCTATTGCATGGCAAATTTTTGTATTGTGTTATTTTGTTAATATTTATATATCACGTTAGATATCATATTGTATTGTGATTATTGCTAACTTTTGTTAAAATAGGTCACGTTAGATATCATATTTTTATATCATACTTTTATTAATATGCAATTTAGCACTCACCACTCACGCATTAATTCATATTTAACCGAATTTTACCAAATTAAAATACTGGAAATCAACATTAGTAGTGAACTTGAAGGTTGAGTACATAATCTTAAGATGCCACAATGAGGAAACGAAAACACACAACTTGACACGACTAGAAGTTACTTGAAACGAAAGCACACAATGAGGAAACGAAAACACTAGCTTGAAAGCACACGATGAGGTAATGAAATCACACAACGTAATAAACCTACTTCACGAGCCACTATTTGAATGGACTTGACGATGCACAAGACGAGGAGCCCGATGAGTTTTTTCCCTTTGAACTAGACCCTTTGAAACGTTTTTTGATCGAATTAAATGAAATTCCTCTACGATTTTTGGTTGTGTTAACCAAATCATCATTTACTTCATTGCTTTTCCCCTTTTCTGCAATTGTTGTTAGTGGAGATATCACCTCGTCATCATTTTCGAAAACATTGGCAAGCATTTGTTCTAAATCATTTGAACTAGATGAGATGTGGATTATTTCCCTTTCATCTTCAATCTTCACGGTATCGTCGTCAAATAGGAATGCAAGATTCGTAAAAGTGAGTATGTTGATGATTTAAGTTTATCACACATTTATTCCACACCAACTACATGCCAAGCGAGCTGCATGTTTTCAGATTCTGTATAATTTCATATTCAAATAACCTTTTTAAGATTCCAATTTTGACCATAGTTGTACACCAATATATAATATGGACTGTCCAATAATAAACCATAAAGCTGTGCGTGTTTGTATACATTAACCATGACCAAACAAAACAATGGCAGTCCTCAAAATGTATGCACAATGCTGCAATCAAAAAGATAGCAGTAGCAGTATCCATGACCAAACAATGGCAACAAAAAAGACCAACCATGAATTCAAACTTTAATATTGAGCACAATTTCATATGCCACACGATCAAGAACATTACCAATATCAATACAAAATATCCAACAAAAGATCAATCACATTAATATTACATCAGATGTCCAACAAAAGATCAGTAAACAAGATCAGTCACATTAATTTTAGATGCCAAACTTCAATATCCAGCACAAAATATCCAATACCTCATCATGCCAAATAAAACTTTGAAAGTGTGTCTCGTTCAATGGGCACTTGTAGTACAAACGGCCTCGATTTTTTGCTTGAGGACCAGCACATTTTAGCACCATTCGACCAGCTTTACAGTAACAAATAGGTGCAATTTCCATGTTCCTAAAATATAGAAGCTGAGTTATAAATAAATAAATTATAAAATATAAATAATGCATTTGAAAATTATATTTAAAGCACATAAACAATGATAATATGAATTTATACCACTTTTTAATATGCTAACCACATAGCTTGAGCTACGCTTTCTCTAGCGTTGTTCCATTCATTAGATGATTCGATGACATCGATAAAATCATTAGCTTCATATACACCATCATCATCTCCACCCTCCTCAACATGCTCCTCATCATACTCTCTCAATCGGATCATTAGGCATTTGAGAATGAATAAAATTATGCAATAGAAAATAAGCTATGATTAAATAAGTTTGAACCTTAACAAGGTAGAAAGATGGACTCCTTAATATCCCCCAACGTTTTTTCATGACTCCAAAACACCTTTCTATGACATTCCTTGCTTTCGAATGCCTCATATTGAACAGTTCATGCGCATTCTGAGGTCTATCACGTGTTGGTCCTCATTCTTTAAGATGATATCAAACTCCTCGATATGGGGCCAAAAATCCCTCAGAATTTACATATCCATTATCAACCAAATAATAATTTCCTAAAATTTTCAAAAAAAATTATAAATATTAAGTAACTTCCATTACAAAACAATTGTTTTTATATAAAATACTTAATTTAGAGTTTGAGTTAAAAAATTTTACCCCGCAGAACATTTAAACTGTGGTTTCTACTAACAGCATCTCTTAAAATTCTTGAATCGGAAGCATATCCCTCCCACCCGGGTAGTACATACACAATATTCATATTTCGGTCACTAACACCCAATGTGTTAGTACTAATTTCTCCTTTCCTTGATCGATATCTTGGTTTATCTAGCACAGGCACTGTCATACTTATGTATGTGTCATCTAGGGCTCCTAAGCATCCCTTTAAATTAAGAAACGTCATATATATTAGAAATGTGTTAGTTAATGAACTAACAATGTTTTTAACCAAAAATTATACCTTAAACCACTTCCGGCGGCTATCGATGTTATCTTCAGAAACAGGATCAGGTTTGACAAGAAAACGAGTGTGAAGTTTTAAGATTGCTTTTAAAATAATATGCAGGTATGTTGAAACTGTTTGCCCAGATCGGATAAAGTCAAAACCAACTAGTTTATTTTTTTTTGTGATGTGCTAGAACGGAAAGAAACATTGTTACTTGCTCCTCAACACTAACATATTTTTCATCGCTCACACTACCTAATTCCCGTAACAACATGCAAAGTCTGCCAAATGTGTTACGATCCATGCGTAGATTAACAATGCAATCTGAATTATTTACTTTAATTATCCTATTCAAGTGTCTGATTTGATGTGGAGTCTTATTAATCATACTGTAAGATCTATCTATTAACCTACGCTTCCTAGAAGGGGTTTCACTTATGATTAGAAGGGTCACTAGGATGAGAATCTATGACAATGTTTCCTGGAATATATCCTCGATGCACATGTAAACTTCTTTACACGTCGATAAATTGTTAGACATTGTACTCAAAACAATCAAGAATTCTAAAATGCTTCCGTGAATCTGCATTAAAAATTTTAAATATATATTAGGGACAAATATATATATATATATATATATATATGCATGGTATACATATATGAGATTCAAAAACATTGATTTCAAACGAGCTTCGTAAGTGACTTCATAAGGAACAAAGAATGAATCTTGCAAAATTTCAGGATGATTTCACTTTGTTAGGGTGATAATGTATATTTGTTTGATTCTTTTAGCTTGTTAGTGTTATAATGTATATTTATATTAGCTTCAGCTAATATAAGAGGTTTGTTGTGGAAGAACAATCTAAAGAGGTGTATGAACTTCAGATGAGATTTCATTACATTTTTTTCAATATTCTCAGTTCTGGATTTGTAATTTTTATCTTTGCAGTTCATTCTTTTAGTTCTGGATTCTTATTAACATTATCATTTGATTTTAGTTCAGATGGATGTCATTACATTCTTTTTAATATTTTCAGTTTTGGGTTTCTAATATTATCAAGTTGATTCTGTCAGTTATGGATTTTAGTTTACCAAATTTTGTTTTTTTTTCCATCTTAATTGTAGGTCAAAAGATGGATTTTAGTTTATAAAATTGTGTCAATGTTACACCTATATTGTGGGTATGAACATCAAAAAAACATAAATAACATGTACAAAATGGCCTCAAACCATACAGCAACATACACTTCTAATCACCTCAAACTATACAGCAATATACACGAACACACCACAATTTTAATCATACAACAACATATAGTAAACCATGCATACAACAACATATAGTAAACCATGCAGCAACATACAACAACATATAGTAAACCATGCATACAGCAACATACATCAACATATAGTAAACCATGCATACAGCAACATATAGTAAACCATGCATACAGCAACATACATCAACATATAGTAAACCATGCATACAACAACATATAGTAAACCATGCATACAACAACATACATCAACATATAGTAAACCATGCATACAGCAACATACAGCAACATTAAATTGTCTGATTTCATGTGTAGTCTTATTAATCATACAGCAACATATAGTAAACCATGCATACAGCAACATAAATCAATTAAATTCATAGGGCTACTACGAATTTAATCAAGACAGAGAGACAATTCATAATGCAGACACCATATTTGTTTCAAAAAGCTCTCAAACAACGTCCATAACACAATTAATAGAGACAGAGAGACAATTCATAATTGCTTATCACTAAAACTTCTTGGCTACTACGAAATTAAATAGCTTTAAAAAAACCCAAATCTGAATTTTTTAGGGTCTGGGGTTTCCTATTGCTACAAAACCACCTCCATAACTCCATTAAAAAAGAGAAGGATGAGAGGCAGATTTACTGAGGTAGAGATTATGAGGATATTAGGAACCTTAATTCTACAGCTTCAACAAAACATAATAGGGATGCTAACATACCTTAACAATGCCTACTTCGAATTTACACGATTTTGAATGCCATTTTCGCCCAAATTGCAGCACAACCTGCTAGAACAAAACACAGAATCAAAAAAATAAATGTTGGAGAAGGGTGAAATCAAATCACTACATACATATACAAAACTCGATTGGTATAATATTTGGATACAAAAACCTAATTTTGTATGAAATTACAAAACCCAGCTAAATCAGATTACCAAAAATGTATAAGCCCTAAATATTTGAGCAAGAATGCATAATCAGTAAACGAAATATGCTTTGATTTTCATACCTTCGAGTTTTTTCGCCAAAATTTTCCAGAAGGGGAGAGGGGGAGAGGAATGGTTCGCGATTCGAAAAGAAAGGGATGAGAATGGTGTTTTCATTTTACAGGAACTCGATTGGTATAATATTTGGATAAAAAAACCTAATTTTGTGCAAAATTCAAAAAACAGCTAAATCAGATTACAAAAAATGTATAAAGCCCTAAATATTTGAGCAAGAATGCATAATCAGTAGACGAAATATGCTTTGAATTTCATACCTTCGAGTTTTTTCGCCAAAATTTTCCAAAAGGGGAGAGGAATGGTTCACGATGAATTTCGAAAAGAAAGAGATGAGAATGGTGTTTTGATTTTTCTCGACAACACCAATTTCAATTTCCAATGTGGGTTACTATTCAACCCACATAATATTATCAGTAGGTATTGGTTGGATAATTAGAAGTGTTTCAACAGTGTTTTAATACCAGGCCTTGTTTTTATGTCGAGCCATTGACATAAATAATATTTCCTACCAAACATCATATGAAGACAGATTATTAATATTATCTACCTTCATCCTACCTACCAAACGCAGCCTAAGTATATCATAAATTAAAGATAATTACTTCTAGATATGACCTTTTTAGATCTAGATCATTGAATACCTTTGTAATATTTTTTCATGATAATGTAAATAATTAAAAAAAAAAGCAAAAACTAGCTCTATGTCAACTTTTATGGCTAGATCTGGTAATATTTTCAGATCTGGCTAATTAACGAAGTCAAACATCTCAAATACTTCAGATCTTGTTTTAAATAAAACACATAATATATACTAAAATAAATAACGAAAAAAAAGCAAAAAATAGAGGAATGCAGATGTTTTCATTTTCATTTTCATTTTCTTTAGATCAGATTCATTTTCTTTAGATCAGATTAACTGAAAAACCATAAACATCATTTCCGCTTTGGATTTTGCTTTTAAGGTCAAAAAATGAACAAAAAGGGGGAAATAAAATAGGTTATTATAACTTTTTAAGAAAGAAGATCATTTTTTTTATATTTGATTTCGTAAGCTATTGCTAAGGATTTAAACAAGAAATAAAATTTTAAAAAAAGAACAAAAACCGTAAAAAAAAAAATAGCTTCATAAAGATGTTTAGATGTGATTCGGTGTAAAATTTATTTATAAAATAAACATTTAATTTTTATTTTTGTAGATCTAATTTTTGAGATCTTAACTTTAAAAATAGCTTCTATGTATAATAAAAAAATGAAAGCAAAAAATAGCAAACCTATGCTTTTCTTCGGATCTAACTTTTCAGCTCTTGACCTAAGCAATATAGACCGAATTTGCTTATGTTGCTTCTGATTTTTCTTCATTGAAAAATAAAAAAAATAAAAAGAAAGCAAAAATAGCATATAGATGTCCGATTTTGTATTTTTATTTAGATCTAAAAATCAGATCTAGCTTCAAGCTAAAGCTACAAACATCCAAATGCTTTTGATTTTGCGTTATAAAAACCTCTAAAAAATAGAAAACGAAAAAAAGAGACAAATAGTAAAAATATCTAAAAGAGTTTTAGTACTATTTGTATTTTTCAAAACAAAAGCAAAAAATAGCATATCGGTAATTTGTTTTTTTATTTCGTGTAGATCTAAATGATCTAACAGCAAAACAAAACGAAATATCGACATGCTCCTGATTTTGCTCTTAAATAAATAAAAAACGAAATAAATAAATAGATACAAAAAATCGATTATCTCATGCCATAAAAAATAAAGTAAAAAATCAAAAAAATAAGCAAGAATCATTACTGAAATTGATCTATATCTTAAGATTTTGAATATATCATTCGTCCAAATAGATCGAGATATGTTTGAGCTCATCTCAACAAAATCTATTTTTTTTTGAAAATCAACAAAAAAAAACGTAAAAGAAAAGATTAGTTATAGTAGATAGAAAAATACTATTAAAGTATTGATGGGGAGAAGATTCGGGAGGCTGTTCGGATTAGGACAATGGAGATAATATGGAGAGATGATGTAGACAAAATCAAATTAGGTTCGACTGTACATGAGCTTTTAGACCATGTTTATCAATGAACACCAAAAATTCCAACCATCCAACCACTTCTATATTATATTATTTTCTCATTCATTTTTTTTTAACTGAATTTTATTCAATCCAACCACCTTCATTTTTTGTAGTTTATCAATGACCATTTCAACTATGCAACTATAATATTTAATTTTTTAATTTTAATTTTTATTATACATAAAATAACTGATTTCACTTTAAATAATTAAAATAAATTATGATTATGGAAAATATTAAAAACATAAAAAGACATTTTTCATATAATTTTTTTTTTTTTGACAAAATACAACATAAAAAAAAATTAAGTCTCTAAATTACAACAATCTAAATACGAAATTGAAAATACAACGTTACATAGTAAGATTAAAAAAATTATACCATCAATTACGATTACAAAATTTCATCCATATATGCTCGATGAAGTCGTATAGAAGTGCATTGTGAGCTTCTCTATTGCGAAGTTGATTCTTTGTTCTCATTTTTGTTGAGTATAAAAAATCATTATTTTCTTCTCCTTCTTTTCTTCACTTATTATTCTATCTACGTTGATCTTCTATAAACTCTGTCGGTGTCACGCCCCGACCTCCGCCCTCGTAGCAGAGACCGGGTGTGAGATTATAGAATAAATAGATAACGGTTACGAATAACCCTGAAAGCTTTGACTGAACGAAAGATAGTTGATTAACTGTGTTCAGTTCACAACAACTAGTTAATTACATGATTGGCATCATCGCCAGAATTTACCAATGAAACCTCTTGCAGCGGAAAAACAGGATCGACATAAGTCTATGTGTATGAAGACACGTAGACACCCAAGTCTATACTTAAAAGTCCGACAAGCCCGCCATAGCACATCCTTTCATCACGTCTCAACCTGCACATTTATAAATACATGCAGGGCTGAGTACAAAAGTATTCAGTAGGCACATTGCCCGAAATCACACACATACATATATAATTGTCAATGCCGTAAGAGTGACACGTAGGGATTTTGTCTTTAAAAGCACCTACGTTCACTAAATCCTTTTTGTGAAACCTTAACTTTTGACAGCGCTGTCTAATTTCTTTAGTACTACGCCATATCGGTTCTTTTTGAGTCCGAGAAGGTGGCCACCTTCTACGGACACCTTGACCGGCCAACCCTTTCGATGACTCACGGTCCTTGTGTACACGACTCGAGTGGGGTTGCATCCCCACTAGAATCCGAATTCGATCTTATCATTGGAACCTTAACCAGATAGGCCTCATACGAAACATAAAACATTTCGGCAAGACAATACTTTGAAAACATCTTTTCTCATTTTGAAATCCTTTCGAAATCAATGTAAATAGCATACGATCACACATAATTTTCTTTGTAATAGAAAGCCTACTTGGATAGCTTCAGTTTGCACTTGCTGCAGTCTTGAAATACGCAATAGATCTCTCGTACGAACCTTTAGAAAACTCGTATAAGTTAAAATGCTTCGGAAGCTTTAGAAATATCTAATTCGTAAGAATATCTATTTCTTGGGTTCTCGTTCAATTCGTTAATTGAAAATATTGATCCCTCGAATCAATATAATTTCTAAGATTTCAAACCTCGTTCAAGTTACTCAAGAAATTGACATTTGAGTAATATAAGTGAATTAACGCTTACTCGAATAATTAAATTCTTAGTTTAAATTATAATTAATTTAATCCCTTAGATATCCTTACCAACTATTAATTTTTATTAATAATTCTTGAAGAGTTATAATGGGTTACTCCTTAATTCCTTTCTTAGCTTCATTAGAGATATCTAATCTCTTAATTTAAAATCCAATTAATTTGATTTAATTAGATTTCTTGATTCAATTATTAGACATTAATTATCAAATTTATAAATTCTAATGTTTAAATAAAATATAGGTATTTATTATCCTATTTGTAATTTAATTAGATGGGCTTACTATTTAAATTAATCCACATGTCATTCTTGGGTCTAGCCCATACTAAAAGATTTCAGCCCATCCCATATATATAATTCTCGGCCCAATTCTAAATTAACTATAGGCCCAATTCATTTAATTGTTTCTAGCCCATCCCTAACGTTTTCTCGGCCCATAAGACTCAATTGTCTCGGCCCATTCGACTCAATTGTCTCGGCCCATTCGAGCCCAACCCCAAATCTTACTTATTATATACTAATCTATATTATTACTAAATTAAATAAAACCTAATCCTACTTCTATACTTAAACGATATACACTCCTCTCCTCTCCCCCATTTCTTTCTTCCTCTCTGCTTTCTATATCCGCCTCTCACTCTCTCGCTCTGTCTCTCCATTCTTCTTTTCTCCTCTGCTTAACGCATCTGCCTCATTTCTTTCTCTCCATGGATTTCTTTGCCCATCCCTTCTCCCTGTCTCCCTCTCTTCCCTCTGCCTATCTCTTAATTAGTCGTCCCACCCCCTTCTCCCTCCGGTGCAAGCAGCGGCTGCGCATCTGCCGCCGGGTATCTCCACCTCGTCGCCTCCTCCTCTCTAGCGAGTGCTCGGTTCTTGGGGTGGCCATGAGCAGCCGCGGAGAACTATCGCCGCCTGTTCCATTCGTCCAGCAGGTGCTCAGTGCCTAGACGGCCGTGAAACAGCTACGAGGCGGGTTTAATTCCTATTATTTGGTTGTTTTTGCTAAGATTTTGATTTAAGTCTCCTTTCCCTCTTGCATGTCTTCATTTCTAAAGAAATTATGATTAAAGATTCATTAGTTGGATAATGTCCAGATTTGTTTCTTATTTTCAGATTTTTGTCAAGGAAAAGGGGTTCGAGTGTTTGGCTGCGGCTTTGGGATGGTTCGCCCGTGACGTTCCTTGTTCTGCGATGTTTTGGTTTGGGCGAAGGGAGAGTGCTGCAGACTTCTGCTCGGTGAGGTCCCATTTATGGGATTCTTATATGGTGAGTTAAAATCCTTCCTTTCTTTTCTTATGTTTCTTGCCCTTTCCTTTAACTTAATTTCTGTTTAAATCCTTATGTCTTCTTACTGATTCGATTTTATTTGGCAGGTTTGAGGTTGAGATGTTCTTTAGGAAACTGTATAAAAGGACAGCTTCTATAAGCTAAGTCTTCTCCGCCCTTTCTTATTTTGTTTCTGCATGTTCTCAGCCTTTAGTTCTGCATTTTTAGTTGTTTAAGAATGTGTAGTATTTTAGGAGCTGTAGTTAGGTATTGTGCTTCTTGTTATGATTTTATCTCTGTTTTGATAACTTGGTGAGAGTTCTAGTTGGGGTTATTAAGATATAGTTAAAGCTTCTTACAGTCTTTAATACATATATATATTTGTAACCTCATCAATTCATGTTCTGGACTTAGAGATTTAAGGTATTGATGAGTGTTTACAGCACACTATAAGTTGAAACTTTAGGAGATACAAACTGAAATGAATGCCTAGAGCTTAAGTTTCTTACCTTAGAACTTTAATTCCTTCTTTCTTGTATGCTTTGCTGCTTCTACGTTCTGCTACCTCTCTTGAATGAAATTGCTAAGTGGTGGTTGTGTGTAGTAAATGTTTAGGATGTTACTTCTTATATATAAATACATTATGCAGTGTTGTTTCTCTCTTAAGGTTGCATAGCTTTATTTTAATAGGCTTTACTCTATTGTGTAGGGCATGGCAAGGAATGGGTTGGGACTTCTTCTCCCTCACTCAACCGAGGGTTCACAGCACTCCATACCCTGTGTTCTACAGCAGCAATACTCTTGCCTTAGCTAAAATTTTGGGTTTCTCTTGACATGTCTATCCTAGGTAGTAGTAGTGTACTCATCACTTCACTTTGTAATATAGATAGCTTTCCTTTTTTTTTTCCTTTCTTTTACTGGTTTCTAGCTTCTGTTTTTTTTTGTTCCTTACTTCTGCCGAGTGCAGTTCTGTGCACTGCAGGAATTCAAGTTGTAAAACCTTTCCTTTGTTTTTATTTTACACACACGAGTGTAGCTATCCTTTTAACTTAGTATTCACTTTGTTTGTTACTGTTATGTACTGTACCCACATATATATATATATTTGATCTTGTTTTAATCAAGTGTTCCATTTCTTTATCTTTCCTTCTCCCAACATATTCAAGTTGCATGTTCCATATATATATTTAGGTGTTATGCGTATGGTACCATATATATATATGTACTTAAACAAAATTTGTAACAAAAAAAATTCTTATATAAGTACCCTATGCATAAAAAAAAATAATTCTCCATGATATAATACATATACCCACATATTAATATTTCTTAAGATATTAATCATGTAATCTCTCAATAATTGTTATCTTAACCAAAAATTTTCTTCACAAATTTCCACTCTCGTTAGTTAAAATGCAATTGTTCAATAAACAAATAACAACCGCGTTAAATATCGTTCACTTTGATAATTAAAAGACGGGGTATTACAGTCGGATCATGATAGTTTAGATAATTGTTTCTTTCATCTTCCACTATCATATTATGCATAATGATGCGAGCAATCATTATTTTTCCCATAATGTCACGATCCCAAATAAGACACGGGCACTTAATAAAGGCAAAACGAGCTTGTAGAATGACAAATGCTCGTTTTACATCTTTTCGAGTAGCCTCTTGATGTTGAGCAAATAATTGATGCTTCCGAAGTTGTGGAGCATGAATAGTTTTGACAAATGCTGCCCATTGAGGATATATGTCATCAGTTAGATAATATCCCATATATTTTTCTTGACTATTCACAACATAATTAACCTTTGGTGCGCGACCTTCCAAGATATCATCAAAAATAGGAGACTGATCTAGAACATTGATATCATTTTTTGAACCTAGGGTTCCAAAAACTGCATGCCAAATCCGAAGGTCCTGCGACGCAACTGATTCAAGAATGATTGTTGGTGTACCACTTCTTCCTGCATATTGCCCTGCCCATGAAGTAGGACAATTTTTTCATTCTCAGTGCATGCAATCAATACTTCTCAACATGCCCGGAAATCCGCGACACTCTCCGATCTGAAGAAGAGTTGCCATGTTTTCTTCAGTGGGCTTTCTGAGGTATTCCGCGCCAAAATTAGAAATTACACCTTCAACGAATTTGATGACTAATTTATGAATGAGTTGTGCACTCATTCGTAAGTATTCATCATGCAAGTCTGCTGATGTTCCATATACCAACACCCTCATAGCTGAAGTGCATTTTTGAATTGCAGACATACCTAGACGACCAGCGGCATCCGCTTGTTGTTGAAAGAATGTATCGGTGGCAACCAACTAGTTCATTATACGTTCGAACAATAATTTTTGCATGCGATACCTTGTTCGAAAATATTCTGGAGGATAAATTGGCTCTTTAGCAAAGTAGTGCCCGAACACACTTTCATGACCCTTCTCCCGCTTGCGTTCAATATACCGTCTTTTAGCTCGAACACTATGATTGATAGGTTGCAGAGTTAGAGTTGTTGCATGAACGAGAACATTCTCAACCATCTCGTCAATTCGCCTATTTTGTTCTTCAATATTTTCTTCTCATTCGTCATTATTGAATGGATTAGCAGCATCAAAACTAGAACTTGTGTAATGTCCCACTATTTTACTAGTAGTTATTATGTATTGAAAATCTGCTCGAGAAAATTTTATTATAAAATTCTAAAATATCAATTAGCTAATCGATATTAGTAGCTCTTGTTTATGTATCTTATAATTAAAAGAGTCATGATAGATATTATGTGAGTTCGTTTTTATATAATAGGGTTATTCAAAAAGACGAAACTAATTAATTCTTGAGATGCATTCTCGATAATTAATTTGATTAATGACTATATATATTAATTAGAACTTATGCAATTTTAAATTAATAAAGATTAATGTTTGCAAAACAAAGATTATTATTTAAGAACTTAATTATATCTCAATTAGATAATAATTATATATATACATCTAGAAGTTTATATATATAACTAATTATGAATATCTTAAATACTTAATTACTAAGGAGAACTATATATTATCTTGTCTTGATTAAAAGGGTATATAGAAGAGGATACATTGAATGGTTGGGAGAAGATAAAGGGAAAACAAATCTGTCAAAGTAGATTTTTACAAGATTTTGCATATATACACATAGTTGAAAATTAAATCTCAAATCTCTACTACTGATTTTATAATAGGACTAAAAGACTATAGAAATAAAAAGAGAGTTGCTACAGTGTTTCTTTACGGAAGAAGAAGCAAAAGCAACGTACTCTCTCCACCTTGCTCCAACCTGCAGTAAGAATAAAGATTAGTCAGGCCCCAAAAGTCAAATAATGCAGATGTACACAGTAGAAATCTATCAGAAATTGGATGCATAGACTTGAAACTATAGCTGGAAATAGAGGTAGGCATTAGTGGGAAGAAATCTTCCAAAAAGATATATGGGAGAACACTCAAGTGCCTATACATTCACAATACATTACTACGTACACTTGAACTCTTAACAAATAGGCTTATTTATACACTTAGACCAAGTAGAAAACACAACTCTAAAAAAAAACTTAGCAAATCAGTTTCACTCACACTTAGAAGTTTGCAAGCAATACGAAGAATTTCCATTCCAAGAAGAAGTCCAAACCTGTAATACCCCGTATTTTAATTTTGAAATAAACGATATTCGAGCGAGAGTACTATTTATATATTGAACTTTTAATTAATTAATAAGAGTTCAAAATAATTTAAGAAGAATTTGTGATTAGAATAATGAGTTATTAAAAGAAATTTAGATTAATATCTTAAAGGATTAATATTATAGTGTATGATTTACTTTATATATATATATATATTAAGTGTAGAAAAATGTTGTGAAGTTGAAGAAATTATTAAGGACATACATGGGATGTTTACTATAATAAGATGTATGGTTAAAGATAGTATAAAAGCATGCTACACTTATATCTATATATATATATATATAGTATGTTATTGGTATATCCATATAAGGATCTCAAAATGGAAACACACGGTGGAAAATATTGCAAGTAAGATATAAGAACACAATCATAACAAAGATATAGATAAACTATACAACATGCAAGTGTTTGGGATTGGAAAGAGAATGGATAGAAACACTCAAGTGCTATTAATAGAATAAGGAAAGATAATAACCTAAAACACTGGATTACAACTATAAACTATAAGCTATGTATTAGATAAGTATACATATATCCATACATTGTAAGATAGTAAGAAATGAAATGAGCTAAGTATTACATACAGCAGCATGTGCTGCTGATTTATCCAAATCAAGGTAAGAACAATTTACTTCCATAGGAGTAAGAAGAATGATCACATTGGGAAGGAGAAACAACATCTTATGGCTGCAGTGCTAAGCAAGTATCATTCTGTTTCAGCAAGTAGAGGAACATAGTGCAGAGGGGCTGCTTCTTCGATGGAGTGTAGGAGAATCCCTGCTCCAAGTCTTCATCCCATACCCCTACAAATAATAGCAATTAGTCTATTAATATAGCTATCTAAACCTTAAGTCCTAAGATAAAGAATACACACTACAATCAACTATAAAAAGGGGTGCAGGGCTGCCCTCTTAAACGTTTATCACCCCAAAAACATACACACAAATACTCAGTACAACAAGTCTCTAATTCACACAAGAAGAAGGAGTTAAAGATTAGGTAATGAACTAAGCTCTAACTATCCCTTCCATTTCATAGCTCTTATAGTATTAACTTACAATTATAAACTACAAAACTATGTTCTGGCCACCAATATAATCCAAGAAAATTTAAAACTAATAACATATATATATAGGTATCTGAAATTAAAGAAACATTACAGACACTCAAATCTGTTTCTGCCTCTCATTTAAAAATCAAACTTAGTTCTGCAATTATCCAGAAAATCAGTTTATATATATATATATATATATGTTCATAGTCTAAACAACAATTTATAAGCATTTTTATTCAGAATACAAACATAGAGTATGAATACAAACATAGTCAAGAAAGCAGTCATTTAAAACAGAAAATAGAAAGCAGAGTACATAGCATGCTTCATCAGAACAGTAAGAAGCACAAGATGAGTTCGTATGGTATTTCAGAACAGTAAGAAGCTTCACCAGAATTTTTAAGCCAACAAACAAAAAGCCCAATTTAAACTAAACATGCATAAAGCTATAGTGGTTTCGACAGAAAGCACATAAATAAGTGAAAATAAAAACTTAGCTCAATCTATGGATGGTCTTGGTGAGGAAAGGCTCAGCAGAACCCCAAATTCGACCAAGCAACCAATCAACTATTCCCCTAACCAGAAACGGGAAAGAAAGGAATTAGACAAAATCAATAATGTAACCTTAGAACTAAATTCTGCAACCAGAAAATTTAGAAATACAAAACCTTCCCAAATTGAATCATAAGTTAATTCTTTAGCATGCAGAAAATTTAGGGCTTCGAAAATTTAACAGCTGAAGGTTTCGAAAATTTAATAATAGAAATAAAGAAGGCTAGGTTTTGCCTTAGGACCTCATTTAGCTTCCATAAAAGAAACTAGAGCTAAGGAGAGCTCTACATTCCTGCAGAAATGGTGAATCGAGAGAGTGAGAAAGGAGAGGGAAGAAACAGAAATTAAATAGGAATTAAAACAACCATTTACCTTCTTTAAAAATCAGAGATTGAGAGTGAGATGGGAGAAGAAACAGGAAGTGCAGAAATCGAGCTCCTCGCCGTACCAGTCGAGAGAAGTTCAGTCGAGAAATTAGAGGTGTGATGTTTGTGGGGGAAAGGAAGAGTAGAGGCAGAGAGTATAGAGAGGGGTCGAGAGAGAAAGGAGAGTGAAAAGCAGAGAGAGAAGAGAGAGTATCGAGAGAGATGCAAGAAGAGTGAGAGAAGAAAAGAGTGAGGGAGAAAGAGGAAGAGTCGAGGGAGACAGAGAGTATCGAGAGGGAGAGAGGGCGAGGGAGAAGGGAGAAGGTGGGTGCGTGTAGTGTCCAGGGGAAAGAAGGAAGTGAATTAGGGTAGGATTAGAGGTTTCTAGATAATGGGCCGGGTCGTGGGCCGGGTCGTGGGCCGGGTTCTGGGCCGGGTAGAACGAATTTATGGGTTGGGAATTATTTTGTTCTGGGCCTAGAAACGAAATAGTTGGGATGAATTAATAAAAATCAAGTGGGCCGAAAATTTAATTAAGATTGGGCCCAGCCCTTAATCTTAAGATAATTAATAGTTAAATTAATTAAAGTATTTAATCATCTCACTTAATTAATTAAATGGATTAGTTTAAACATTTAATAAGATAAAATTTAATTAGATTAAACTACATCAATTGTAAAATATTAAATATTGAAGAAGGGATAGTAAAATATACATTAAGTATTAAAATCAAGAAGATCCAATTTAATAATTGGGTTATGAATTAAGAGAATTAATATCCCTAATGATATTTTGGAATTTCTTAAAGAATTAATATTCTATGGTTATGTAAAGAGTTAAATAAATAGAACTTATAATATTAATTGAATAATTAATTATTGAGAATTAGTTATATCATTAAGTGTTAATACACTTATTGCACTTAAATGCAATTACCGGAGTAATTGAATCGATGATTCAACACTTTATAAATAATATTGATCTGAAGAATCAATATCTCGATTAACAAGTCGAAACAAGAACTAAGAATAATATATTCTTACAAATTAATATTTCAAATGCACTAAGGGCATTTTAATTTATACGAGCTTTTCTAAAGGTTCTTACGAAAGATCTACCTCGCATTTCGAGATCAAATCAAGTACAAATCGCAGTTATCCAAGTAGGCTTTCTATTACAAATAAAATTATGTGTGTCTGTATGCTATTTATGTTGCTTTCGAAATGATTTCAAATTGAGAAAATTATGTTTCAAAGTGTTGTCTTGCCGAAATGATTTATGTTTTGTATAAATGCCTATCTGATTAAGGGTACTTGGTGTAAGGATCCTGGATTCCTGGTTTAAGGATCCGAAGAATTGTAAATCGAACTAACTGTGCACATATAACCGTGAGTCATCGATCGGGTTGGCCGGTTACAGTAAACCGGGAGTCATCGAGCGGGTTGGCCGGTTCAGTGGACCGTGAGTCATCTTAGCGGGTTGGCCGGTTCGGTGTCCGTAGAAGGTGGCTACCTTCTCGGTACCATAAATCATCAAATTACAGATATGGCCAATATACTAAAGAAAATTAGACATCGATGTCGAACAATAGGAGCTTTCACAAATGAATTTAGTGAACGTAGGTGCTTTTAAAGACAAAATCCCTATGTTTCACTCTTACGGCATTGACAATTATATTGTATGTATGTGGTTTTCGGGCAATGTGCCTACTGAGTACTTTTGTACTCAGCCCTGCATGTATTTATAAATGTGCAGGTTGAGACGTGATGATGGGAGATGCTATGGCGGGCTTGTCGGTCTTTATTTAAAGTTTTGGGTGTCTACGTGTCTTCATACACGTAGACTTCAGTCGATCCTTATTCCGCTGCGTGAGTTTCAATCAGTTTTGTTTGGCGAAGTTGCCAATTGTTTAAATTAAATCTTCAGTTGAACTGCACTCAGTTATCAAATGATCTTTCAATTCAGTCAAGTCTTTCAGTATAATCAGTGTTCCACCTTATCCTTCATTTATTCAATCTATTAGTCGCGCGTCGGGACTCCACCGGGAAGGGCGGAGGGTCGGGGCGTGACAAAACCATTTCAAATCCAGAAGTTTAAGGTATACCAAAACCTATTCTTCTTTTGAATTCTTTTAGAACTTAGTTCAAAGACTTCTACTTTTAATCCTTACTTCACAAACTCTAAAACTGAAACTATAAAGCTGAAATTGGAAAATTTAGACTCTACTTACTTCATCTTCACCTTAGAACTCAAGAATGTGCAGAAATAAGAACAAGCATGTTAGATTATGTATTACAGTTTTTAAGAGCTCTTAATAAGTGTACTTAAATTCATATTTTAAGCTTTAAATTAGAACCATAAGAAATCATGTTAGCAAAGCATATATATACATATTCTTATATTTCAGATTTCAGAGCACATACTTGTACTTCAAATTCAGATCATAGAGATCTATAGAAATAAGTTAAGATTTCATAACATAGAACTACAATTACATTTTCAGATTATAGAAGATATACATATTCTGATTTCAGAACATAGACATAGCATATAAAAAAGGAAATTTAGAACAAATTAAGGACCTTATTTAGAACACGTGTTCAATCCATAACAGAAGCCATATACACAGCCCTCTCTCTTGGCCAAATGAAGAAATCAGATTCTGAATAAACAAATTTTAGATATTTTCCCACAACATATTCTAAAACAAATTTAGAACCATTCCCAGCACCAAATCAGAAAGCAGGCCCCAAACACTCTAATTCCAAACCATAATTTTAACCCAATCAGAACATATACATGGATGTCAAACTGAACAAAAATAAGGAAGAACTCACATTTCAGATTTGAACTATAGCTTCAACCAATAACTCATACTAGCCCAAAATCCAACAATTAAAATTAGAACATGCAGAAAAAGAAAATTAGAAATTTAAGATACAGAAATAGAAAAGGAATAAGGGAAATAAATTCTACCATTGAAGGGAGAGGCGCCGGCTGCAGAAGTTCGGCGGTAGTCCAGGCGAGCTCCTCTTTGAACGGCCATTCCCCCTAGAGCAAGAAAGAATCATTACCTTATTATTCAGATTTATACATCAAAAAGTTTAAAACTTTGACTTCCACTCTACCCAAATAAATCAAAAAAATATATAGAGAAGAAACAGACCGGGAGTAAAGGGAAGCGACGTTAGTCGTCGTCCCTATTTTAGAGAGAGAAACTGGAAGTATTAGGATTAGGTTTCAAACCAAAATCAAATCAAAATTTGGGATGTATAGCTTTTCATAAATTAAAATGAAATTGAAACTAGAAAAGATAGAGAGAAAGAGGAATTTTACCTTAGATGATGATGTGCTCTAGTGAGCTTTCCAACCGAGAGTAGCAGCGAGATCGAGAGTAGGGAGAGATTGAGAGTGTAATACCCCGTCTTTTAATTCGAAAGAATTATCGAGTTTAATATTAAATAAGGTTACCATATCCGTAGGAGATTTAAAATTTCGTTGTTGATTTTTTGAATACGTTAATTACGCAACTAATTTAACGTTTAATTGTGACGTGCTTGAATTTATATTTGATTATTGATTAAATCTCTAATTATATTATTATTATTACATGCAATTAGCATTAATATCAAATATCTCCTAATTATTTTTTTAGAGCACAATTAAATTAATAAAATCCAACTAGAGAAAATAGAAAGCCCAATAAATTTTGAAAATACATCATATTAAGATTTAACATTGAAATTGAAGATAAATGCAAAAACAAATATTTTGAAAAATGCATAAAGGAATGCAGCAGCCA
>JAPKLX010000312.1:224176-267107 GCA_026898415.1 Leonotis leonurus | reverse complement strand
TTTTTTTTGCCCAACATTTGGTCATAATGGACCGGCCCGTATTTTTCCCTTTTTTTTATCAGGAAGAGGAAGGGCCCTGATTGTGTATGCAATAATATTCGCCCCAACTACTAGTCAGCATGAGGCCAAGGACATCGCGTGCATTTTATATATACATCGCAGTCAATCGATGTGGATCGACCACATCTAATCTCACTATTCTCTTACGCCTCTCTTGCTCACAATTTCTGCTCCACAATGATTTCAGATTGAATATTATTTTAATTTATTAATCATATCTACCTTTCATCAGCCCAAATTAAACCAAACAGAGCTTTAATATTCCTACAATTCCAAGTTATTGAAGCGATAAACATATAATTAGATTTAGATAGATCCATCAATATGGCAGAAGCGATAGCATCTGCGGTAACACTGCTGGGCAATCTGTTAATTCAGAAGGTGGAATTCCTGGGAGATGTTAGTGGGCAGGTCCGGTTGCTGAGCGGCGAGCTCAACAGGATTCAATCCTTCCTGAAAGACGCCAACAACAAGAAAGCTCAAGACGAGAGGGTTCGCACTTGGATCATGGATATCAGAGAGGTGGCTCACGATGCTGTAGATGCCATCGAGATGTATGTTTTCAAGGTAGAGATAACCAAGTGGAGGCTGGGAACCATCATTTCCTACCCAATTAATACGTACTACCGAAATAAAGTGGGGAACGAGATCAAGTGGATCCAAGCCAGGCTTAAAGGCATCGACGAAAGCCGGCAGAGATACGGGATTAAGGATCTCGGAGAGACCTCGGAGTCGCCACAGCAATTGCAAGTTGAACAGATGCGGCGGTTGGATCCTGGGCAAAAAGGCGAACACCTGGTGGACATGGAAGGTAATGTGGAGAAGGTGCTGCAGGAATTTGTTCTGGATAATAAGAGGAAGGAACTCCGGATTGGGGTTTTGCACGGCATCGGCGGAATTGGGAAATCAACACTTGCAAGGGAAATATACAACCACCCTGACGTCACGAATCGGTTCGAGTGTCGTGTGTGGGTTGTGGTGTCGAGTGAATTTACACCGCAGGAGACCATTAAGCAGCTTATCTTCGAGCTGCAGAAGTCGGAAGAAGAGAAGAAGCAGACAGGCGAGGAATTCAAGAGAATGGAAGATACGATGAAAGATAGGCAATACATTCAAAGGAAGCTTAAGGAAATGCTTCATCAGCAATTGGAGGGCAAATCATATTTCATCATCCTCGATGATGTGTGGGAGAAGGAGCATCTGGAATATCTCATCGATGCTTTCCCAAAGCAACAAGGTACACTCATTCATACGAATCATACCTCTTTTTTTAAGAATGAACCAATAAATTTTTAATCATTAGAACCATTCAAGTCTATGACTTATGGGATTATTGGTCCGGCCACTTTATATAATTATTTATAATCTTTTATCTCATGTTCATATGTATTTAATTAAATTTATCAATAACATAAACTTATATATTTAACCAACTTAATAATTAACAAAATTAAATAGATAGTGTAAAAATTATAGAGAAAATAAAACACGCACACATTCAAAATGAGTTTCTTAGAGAGTATAGTTTTAAACTTTATACTTAAATTTTATCATACATATTTTATTTATACTGTACTCATTCGTTCCAACAAATGTGTTACGTATTTCTTTTTGGGTTGCCAAAACGAAAGTGTTACATTTTATTTTTAAAACAATTTTATTACTTATACAATTTTAAATAATATATATTTCTATCAGTATTTTATACTATTTTTTAGCTCTCCTTAAATCTTGTGCCTAAAAGGTAAAGTAAAACATTCATCTGGATAAATGAGTATTATTTTACTATTAATGTTTATTTTGTAATGTTCAAACTTAATTGCGACGTTTAAAAATATTAATATTTATTTAATAATATTATTATGCGGATTAAAACGAGAATGGATACTAAGAATTCATAGAATTAAGAACTTCTACGATAAACATTATGTATAATAGTATGTATTTTTGAACAAAGGAGATCCTTGTATATATAATATAATTATTTGTAATGTCTTGTAAAGAGCTATTTTGAACCATTGAAATAAACCTTCATACATATAACATTAATCATTAAAATTTATTATATATACAATTTTCTCCAAAAAGCTCATTATTTCATTTGGTAAAATAATTATTTTTGATCGAATAATTATCATGTTAGTGTTGATCAAATATACTTTCACTAAATATTTTCCACCTCAAATAATTTATAGAGAAAAAAATAACAAAAACTATTCACAAAATAATATTTTATTTCCAACGATTTTCCACCAGCGGTTCACAAACGTAACCGTCAATTTGGATCCATATCAATTTTATTATCTAATTCAATTTATTTCTTATATTATAAATAGTCATTTTTTATAATTAATATTTTTATAATTCATAATAACACATTAAACTCATGAATACATTAATAATTAAATAGAATAAATATTAACTAGATGAAAACCTAATTAAACTCTAATATTTTTAATCAAAGTAATAAACTTTATATTAGTCCTCATCTTATTTTATTATATTAAAGATTAATTTTTTAATTTTATTTTGTTTCACTAATGTGTTGTTCAATTAATGTATTCATGAGATAATAACACATTAAACATTTTATTTTATTTCATTATTAACTCATTATTAATATATCATTATATGATTATTAGTATATAATTAGTATTAAATTAAAATAGATATTTACGTAGTTATTTTAGTACCACATTAAAAGTTAATTATGTGATATGCATTAATATGTAATTAAAATAATTCAAAATTTTAAATATATTAGTATTAATTTTTTTAACGGTTTGAAATCGTAACTGGTGGTTTGGAACTGTAATTGGAACTGCCCAACACAATTCAATTTCAAATCGTAAACCGTCGCGACAACGGTTCTATTCTAGTTTTAAATTCTTGGAACCGTGAAGTGGTGGTTCGGTTACAATTTGGAATCCGTGAACAACGCTTCTTTGTTTACTTATTGTTAGATAATAAAGAATTTAAAATAAATTATTTATTGTTTATTTTACATTATATTTTGAGAAAAAATATTTAATTATTTTTAGATTTAATAAGAGTTGCTTATAACTTCAAACGTCAATTTTAATGATAATATTATTTTGACTCTACTTACAATATGCATTTGATACTTATTTATAATGATTCATCGTGGGCTGTGCTTACTATACCAACAAGATGATACTTTTTCACATACAACATTGAGTATATGCAATGATTTGTCAATAGTTATTTTAATCATACCAACCAGACAATCCTTTATATAATGTTTATTTACAATTAACCTTTAAATAGAATATTAGCCTATTTAATTGATAATTCTTTTAATAATAGATATATTAGGGATGTGACGAATCTATATATATATAAAACAGGAAGCATTCCAATTGAAATCAATTTGAAATCAATTTGAGTGGCAAATTATATTGTAAACCAATAGAGTAACAAGATAACTTGAGCATTGAACAAATCATAATATACATGTACAACTGAATCTGGTTTATGTTTAGCGTTTACCTTATTAATTTTTAAAACTTTATAGATTATTTTCTCTCTCCTATAACACAGTTCTCCTAAAATTATTTATTTTCTTCGTAAAAATATTTGCAATATTATGCATATTAAATTAAATATCTCGACAATACATTTAATTTGATATATGTTATATAAAATATAAATTTAATATAAAAAATTATAACACATTAGTAAATTGAAAATAATTATATGTATACATATTCTTATACATATAATATATTTTACTAAATTATAATGTTCCTAATTATAAAGTTGAATACTGTTTATAATATGTTTTAATATTATGCATGAAAGTTGAAACTCAATCCATTATAAATTGAGACCATGCATAGAAGTCCATTATAAAGTTTTTTTTAATGGATGTCTTAATATTTTTAGAGAAAATATTTAAAATTATTTTATTAAATATAAAATAATAAAAAATAATATAATATAAAAATATGAATCGTTCATATTTATTTTTAGTTAACACAATGAGAGATATTTTTAGACAATCAACTCTTTGTGAGATAAATTATATGTAGATCAATATTAATTAAAAAATTGCTCAAACAACTAAAAATTATAACACTTATAAATATTACTATGTTAATTTTATTATATGATCAATTAATTATTATTAGTATTTAAACCAACTAAAATTTATAAAATTACAGAAGTAGAAGTGTTCATGATTGTAGTTTGGAACCTAACTCCTTCGAATATTCCAATCATAAAGTTTTATTAATTTCCAAATTCCAAAATTAAATTTTGATTTTTAATTTATTTTATTATTAATATATTCATAAGTTTTAATGTGTTATTGTGAATTATATAAAAATACATTTTACAAATAAGAAATAAATTGAATTGGATAAAATAAATTGAAGTTACTGATTTGGATCGCTGATCATGGTTTCAAAATTTTGAAATTATAACTGAACCGTCCTCTACACAGTCATGATTTGAAATCGAATCATCGTTTATGATTAAGGTTCTAAAACCACCGATTATTATCTGATTACATCATTTTCGATTATTTTAAATATCTCTATGCATAAATTATTGATGAATAACATATTCCCGTGCATAGCACGGGTGCACAAACTAGTTTTAATAAAACGTTAAGTGATTGTGTGCGAAGCTAATTGTTTACAATTTAGAAACAAATTCTAATTATACTACTATATATGGCAGATAAAGGAAGTAGGTTACTGATTACAAGTCGCAACGAGATTCGTACTAACAATGATCAATATGTGCACAAGATGAAGGTTCTAGACGATGTGAAGAGCAAGGAATTACTTTTAAAGAAGGCAAATATTGGCTGCACTAATGGATTGGATAGCATAATGGCACAAATCCTTGAAAAATGCGATGGTCTACCACTGGCAATAAGTGTGGTAGGAGGCCTACTCGTGGGAAAACAAACGAGTAGGGAATGGGAAGAAGTTCTTGACCAGATAAATGATCATTTGGGAAGAGAAGAAAGTAGCGTATCAGCAATTTTGGAGTTGAGTTATCAGAATTTATCTCCTCAATTTGAAATCATGCTTCTTGCTCTTCGCCTTTTTCAAGGAAGATGCTACCATTCCCGTTAAATGGTTGGAAGATATGTGGATTTCACAATGCTTGATTCAACATGAAGAAAACAGAGCAGCTGATCATAAGATAGCTAGAGGTTATCTAATTGAGCTCATCAGTCGAAGCTTGATTCAAGTTAAGGATGTAACGTTCCATGATCGAGTGAAGAACTGTCAAATCCATGATCTTGTTCGGGAAGTATGCTTCCGAAAGGCAAAGGAGGAAATGAGTTTGGAAGTTGTAACGGGAAAGGAGGCTGCAGGGTCTTCTTCCGCAACTGCAACAACCTATAAAGCTCGCCATCGTGTTGTTTATGGCAATAACCTGGTGACTTCAAAAAATCAAAATAAGTATGTTCGCTCTCTTTTCTTACACAATGCTGATTATGAGGATGATTACTTGTTTAGTGCTCCAACTGGTTTCTGGAAGAGCTTCAAACTCCTGCAAACACTGCACCTTGAGGGCTTTGCATTTGGAAGATTACCGGAATCTCTCGGATTATTGATTGGATTGAAAATTTTGAGAATAGTACGTAAAAGAGGTCCGTATGGGTTAGAGCTCCCGACTTGCAGGTTGAATAAGCTTAAGAAGCTGGAGGTTCTTATAGTGGAGAATGTGGTTGTATTGATGTCCAAGGACGACGTTGCACTAGAAATAGAAACATTGCGTCACTTGGATGCTATTTGTGGGTGGGGGTTTAAAATAGGGAATTGTAAAAGTCTCGAGACTTTAAGAAACATCTTTATAGAGGATTGGTTGGAATACAGTTCGGAAGTAACAGATAATTGTCCTCTTCGTGAATTGGGAATAGTGCTAAATCTGAAACTAAGCAAGTGGAGCGATGATAAGTCAAGTAGGGCGAAAGCGTCGTGGGAGAAGATGACGAATCTCGTGAAACTGCACCTCATATACTTCAATCATTCTGACTTACCGTTGCGAGAAGTCATTCCTGGTCATCTCAGCAGTCTCACTACACTTATAGTGAGTAGTCTTGGTGTGCCCATATCTACTACGCCTGCGCCTATGTTTCCTCCAAACCTTTCTCATCTCATATTACGTCGGTGTTTACTAAGTGATGATGAGGAGTTGAAGGAGCTAGGTAATTTACCCAATCTACGGTACCTCGCGTTAGTAGAATGCCGAGATAAAAAGAGGATAGCAATATCGCGTAATGCTTTCCCATGCCTCCAAGTATTCTGCCTCGAACAGATGTGGAAGCTGAGAGAAATCGACATTGAAATCGAGCGCTACCCCTCTGCAGCCTTTCCTCATCCTGCGCTGGGGCCTAGCGAGCGCTAGCCCCTAGCGCTCGCTAGCCCGACGGATGTCCCTTCACCTATTTAAATCGCCCACGCGTGATTCTTCTTCATACTTCCTTCACGTTTTTGTACTTCTAGTCTAGGGTTTAGACCACGAGAGAAAACACTTTTAGTCTAGTTTTGATTTCATAGTTCGTTCTTCAATTTCGTTGTGGATTCATTCGTGATTCAAACTCGGAGTACTTTAATGCATTATATTTCCTTTCAATTCGTGAGTTCTTTTACTGCTTTCTTTATTGCTTTATGATTTATTTACTTTCTGCTTTGTTATTGATTAATTTCAAATTCAGTAATATAAATCTTTCAATTATGCTAATTAATCAATTCAAGGTATGTTTAAATTCAGTTTCCTTAATTCTTCGTTCTTAGATTTAGGATTTAATTGCTTTATTAATTTTCGCCTAGGTAATTCGTATTTTAAATTCTTTATTTTCATTCGCTTAGATAGATTAGTTAAAACATCAAAACCCTTCTTTTATTTGCTTTCTGTTCTGCAACATAGATAGAGCCCTGCTTAGCCTTCCTTGAGAATACGACTTAGGATCAACTTACTTATCTATAACGAATTCGTACTCTTGCGAACAATTTACTATAATAAATTGTAAGTATATTGGCTGGAAAAATTCCTCGTGCCCGATACTGAGTCCCTTTATCGGACAGTGGGTCTGGTCTAAACAACGCCACGTACTACAGTTTAAAAATAAGTTGGAACAGTTCATAAACTTTTGTAAGTGATATACTCATGGATTATTTTGTATCGACTTATATTATCACGTGTTTGACTTTTGAAAAATAATTAATCTTGTTTCTTATTTTCCGTTTTTTTGCTTTAACTTTGTTCGAGACTCTAGTTTGAATATTACTAGTTTGTGTACCTGTTTTATACGTATTTGGTCTCGTTTTCATTGTAGGTATAGTCTCATTATTTGTTCAAATTGATGTTTTGGCTTCCCATGTGCTAGGTGAAAATCAACAAAAAGTGGTTAACGAGCCTTGACAAGAGAAACGAGACCAAAAGACGAAGAATAGGGCAAAATGTGCACTTTGGCCGAAGATGAGCCTAGCGGGCACTAGACCCTAGCGCTCGCTAGGATGAAGCACTGAGGCGGGCAGAACAGAAGCCCAGCGACCGCTAGCCCCTAGCGGTCGCTGGCCCCGTGCACTCACCAAGGCAGAACTTGGGGCTAGCGGTCGCTAGCCCCCAAAAAAATCCCAAGACAGAACAGTAAGGTAGCACTCGCTACCCCCTAGCGAGCGCTACCCCTCTGCAGCCGTACCTCATCCAGCGCTGGGGCCTAGCGAGCGCTAGCCCCCAGCGCTCGCTAGCCCGACGGATTTTTCTACATCTATTTAAACCTCCAACGCGACGTAGAAGTTGGACACTCCTTCACGTTTTTACTTCTAGTCTAGGGTTTAGACCACGAGAGAAAATACTTTAGCTAAGTTTTTCTTTAATTGTTCATTCCTTTCAATTTGAAGATTGTGGATTCGTTCGTGATTCAAACCCGATGATTATTAATGCATTATTTTTCTTTTCTATCCGTGAGTTCTTTTATTGCTTTCTTTCTCGCTTTATGATTTATTTCCTTTCTGCTTTGTTATTGTTTAATTTCCAATTCAGCAATATAAATCTTTCAATCATGTTAATCAATCAATTCAAAACATGTTTCAATTCAGTTTCCTTAATTCACTGGTCTTAGATTTAGAATTTAATTACTTTACTAGTTTTCGCCTAGATAGATTAATTAGTTTAAAAATCAAAAACCCCTTCTTTTATTTGCTTTATGTTCTGCAACATAGATAGAGCCCTGCTTAGCCTTTCTTGAGAATACGATTTAGGATCAACTTACTTATCTATAACGAATTCGTACTCTTGCGAACAATTTACTATAATAAATTGTAAGTATATTGGCTGGAAACATTCCTCGTGCCCGACACTGAATCCCTTTATTGGACAGTGGGTCTGGTCTAAACAACGCCACGTACTACAATTTAAAAATAAGTTGGAAAAAATTTTGGCGCCGTTGCCGGGGAAGGCTTTAGGCATTCATTTGTGTTGCTTTTTATTTTATTTTATTTTGTTTTATTCCTTTGCTCCCGCAAGGTGCGTTTGATCTTATTTTGGTTTGTGTATGCTAGGTTGCCGATGCTTGAGACAAGAGTTGGTACCCTACGTCGACAACATCAATAGAAGAGAAGCCGTACTTGAGGAGCAATCTAAGGACGTTGTCAACCTCGCCACGTTATTCGAAGAACAACTAGTGATAATGGCCGAGGAAGACGAGCTCCTAGAAAATTCGGAGACTTTGCCAGACCGACATACGGCATCACTGCCTCCGCTATTGTACTTTCTGCTGTGGGGAGAAATTATGAGTTGAAGCATAATCACATCAACCTGCTTCCCTCATTCTACGGGTTGCCGAATGAAGATGCACTCCTTTTTCATCAGGGAGTTCTGCACAGCTGTTCAATCCATTCCACTCCAGACCATCACTGAGGATGAGCTGCTTAGGAAATTCTTCCCCTATTCACTCAAGGATAGGGCGAAGTCGTGGTATCTCTCCCTTCCAGCAAGATCATTACCTAATTGGAAGGCGGTGAGTACCACGTTTCTGCTTAAGTATTATCCAAATCACAAGACGAAGCAAATCCGACTCCAAATCATGCAGTTTGCTCAGGAACCTGAGGAGCCTTTTCACGAGGCCCTTGATAGATCCAGAGAGCTCCAGCAGCAGTGCCCGCACCATCAGATTGTACCGGAACTCCTCTGGCAGATCTTCTATAATGGATTGCAGCACACCTATCAGTTCATGGTGGATACAGTGGCTGGAGGTAACATATCTGAGAAGACTGCCGATGAAGCAATTGAGATTGTCGAGACGCTAGCCACTAATTCACAGCAGAAAATCTCACGATCCAAGAGAGTGGAAGTCCGAGAGATCGGAGTCAGCCCAGACCTCAAGAAGCAGATGGCCGATATGATGCGGAAATTGCAAGAGTTGAAGATGAGCAAGGCCTCCGCAGTAACCAAACATGAGCCGGCGTCTGATTCGTGCCCAATATGTGGTGATCTCACTCATGACGAGAATCACTGTACTAGAATGGCGTAGATGACTTATGAAGGAGAGGCAGAAGTCTATGCTGCACAAGGCTTCCAGCCGCGCCCGCCATTCGAGCAACATCCACAGTAGACTTCGGGATGGAGAGCTCAGAATAACTCGACATGGAAAGGGCCAAATCAAGGCCAAGGCTCAAATTTTCCTACTCGACAGGCACCTCCACAGCAGTACTACCCATTTCAACATGGGTATTATCCACCACAGCAGCCATATTACCCACCTCAGTCAGGGTATTATCCACCTCCTCCGCCTTATCAGCAACCGCCACCACCTTATCAGCAGCCGGGACCTCAGTTCCAGCCACAGTTTCCATCTGCACCGCGAGCGGCTCAGCCTAAATCATCTCTTGAGGACAGTCTTGCAGCCTTCATGCAAGAGAGCAAACTGGCTCGGGAGGCTTAAGAAGCTACTATCAAACGCCTCGAGAGTCAAAGTCGGGCAGATCTCTGGAGCTATGAATCAGGTGCAGCAGCAGCTACAAACAGGAAGGATACTGGGACAGGGACATACGCCACACCAAGTGCAAGCTATTACTGTTCTACGTAGTGGCAAGCATGTGGATAACAAAGTGGAGCTCCCGGAAGCTGAGGAAAACGAGGAGGAGAAGGAGAAAGAGAAGGAAAAACAGATGGAACCAGAACAACAAACTATTCAGTTGCACAAGGCGGCCAATCCGTACAAGACACCAATTCCCTTCCCGAGCAGACTGAGGAATGAGAAGCTGGAACAACAATTTATGGATTTCTACAAAATGCTTTCTGAAGTGCGTGTGAATCTGCCCCTATTGAAGGTTATTCGAAATGTTCCGTCCTACCTCAAGTTCTTCAAGGAGCTTGCCTCCAAGAAGAGAAGATTTGCTGATGACGAGTCCGTGATGGTATCCGAGGTAGCTAGTTCCATTATGCAGCAGCCTCTCCCACAAAAGCTGTGAGATCCAGGTAGTTTCGTCATCCCCCTCGCTCTAGGGAATGGTAAGACTGTGACAGGTATGCTTGATTTAGGTGCAGGTATTAATCTTATGCCTTACTCGATTTTTAAGGAATTAGAGTTAGGTGAATTGAAACCTACACGCATGAGTTTACAGTTAGCTGATCGTTCTGTTAGATATCCTAGAGGTATTATTGAGAAAATTCTTGTTAGTGTAGGTGGTTTGATTGTGCCTATGGATTTTGTTGTCCTTGAGATAGGTGATGTGCATGAAAATGGGCATAATCACACGTTATTGCTAGGTAGACCTTTTATGGAAACTACTAACACTTTGATTGATGTTAAGAATGGTAATATTAAGATGTCAGTGTTAGGAGAGTCAGTCTCATTTTCTGTGCATAAGCAAAAGGCTATGACCTCTGTTAGTTCCATTGAGGATTGTTCGTTCATTGATTCTATTGATACTTTTGCCGAGGTCTCTGTTGTGTAGGATTCCACTTTGGACGGGAGCTTCAGATCAGAAGCCGAGGTCGGAGCAATCACTAGCCCTCGGCTGATCCTTAGCAGTCGCTACCCGCTGCGAAACCATAATTATTCTTCTTTTATCCCACGCTAGTCTTTCTCCCTTCCTCCACACAGATCTTATCCCAAAAATCGTCTTTCCCTTTTCTTCCCTCTCCCACGACGCACACCCCTTCCAAAACCTCCATCAAAATTCTTCATCTCCACTTTTCCTCCCTTAAATTTTCCATCCACCATCTCTCTCACCCCATTCCACAACCACCCATCTCCACCTACCAAAGACTCTTTCCACCACCGTCGGACGCCACCTGCTCGCTGCCGCCACTTTTTGGCAAAATTTCTAACGCACCCCATTCGATGTTATTCACCTTCCACGGCTCGTACTTTCTACCGTGATTTTGGAGGGTATAATACCTCGATGATGGCGAGTCAATGGAGGATAGAGCAGCAGGTTGTCGAGAACAACAATTGGATTTTCGAGCTAAATGCTCAGTGGTCGAGCTGGGCGTTCTATGATGATCCACCTCCACCTCCACCGGATCAGCAGTGACTTGTCACTGCTGCCCAGTACGTATTTCTTTTGTTTTGTTTGGTGTTTCTTTTGTAGGTCTAACCCTTTACAACTACTCGAGCTCTCACCACCGCCGCATTGCCCTATATCGGGTATTATCTTTCCCTCTCTTTCTTGTTTTTATGTTGCAATGAGGACATTGCTATCTTTATTTCGAGGTGGGGTGTGTATGCTTTATATTGTATCATGCGGCATATTATTATAACTGTGTAGTTGTGCATACATGTTTGTCCAATTGCTTTTTTGGAGCTTGATATGATTAGTGCTTGATTTTGACGAGTACTTGTTAATTATGTTTGATGACATGAATTGCCGTTGTGAATTATCGATTGGGTATGAGTATTGTATTTTGATCATAATTGTTGTGGGTCACTCATTGTGTGATGAATTTATGTGATAGCTCGTAGCGTTGTGAATTTGGTTAAAATTGCTTGTTGGCTAGACTTGTTTATTAATTATTGTGTTTGTAAGATTGAGTTGGGAGGCTTCTGCTCCTCTGGTAACCATGAGCATGGGAAACCACACGAGAACACTTTAGATGACCTCTAAATGTTTTTATCTCGTGACTTTTGGCCATATAACCCACTCTTTTGATATCTGGCTCGAATGGCCTTAATAATTATAATTGAGTCGCTTGAACTATTTGAATAGGTGATAAGAACTCTACCCCTCTTCCTCTATGAAATCGAAGAAAATTTTGAATTCGAGGAATGGGTATGGGAAACCACACTAGGATACTCGGATTATCCGAAGATCACACCTAGTGATCAATGTTTTATATATCACTGAAAATTCTATGCAGTTTGGCTCTTAATTTATTGTGATTAAAATGATAAAAATCCTAAGTCTAGCTTGTGAGTGATTGAAAAGCCAAATTTACGTGTGTTATTGAGTTTGATCAGAATGAATTGCACCTTCGAGGGAAACACATAGTGTTGATTGATCTATAATCTCACGATCCCTTTTGATTGCTCGTATGAATATGATTGTCATTGCGTGATTATACTTGTCGCTTGTTTTGAAATCTCCGTATTATGTCGAGTTTAGACTTACTTGAGGACAAGCAAGGTATTGTGTGTGGGGAGGTTATTTTATACGTATTTGGTCTCGTTTCCATTGTAGGTATAGTCTCATTATTTGTTCAAATTGATGTTTTGGCTTTCCATGTGCTACATTGTAGGTGAAAATCAACAAAAAGTGGTTAACGATCCTTGACAAGAGAAACGAGACCAAAAGACGAAGAATAGGGCAAAATGTGCACTTTGGCCGAATATGAGCCTAGCGGGCGCTAGACCCTAGCGCTCGCTAGGATGAAGCACTGAGGCGGGCAGAACAGAAGTCCAGCGACTGCTAGCCCCTAGCGGTCGCTGGCCCCGTGCACTCACCAAGGCAGAACTTGGGGCTAGCTAGCGACCGCTAGCCCCCAGAAAAATCCCAAGATAGAACAGTAAGATGAGCGCTAGCCCCCAGCGCTCGCTAGCCCGACAGATTTTTCTACATCTATTTAAACCTCCACCGCGACGCAGAAGCTGGACACTCCTTCACGTTTTTACTTCTAGTCTAGGGTTTAGACCACGAGAGAAAACATTTTAGCTTAGTTTTTCTTTAATTGTTCATTCCTTTCAATTTGAAGATTGTGGATTTGTTCGTGATTCAAACCCGGTGATTATTAATGCATTATTTTTCTTTTCTATCCGTGAGTTCTTTTACTGCTTTCTTTCTCGCTTTATGATTTATTTCCTTTCTGCTTTGTTATTGTTTAATTTCCAATTCAGCAATATAAATCTTTCAATCATGTTAATCAATCAATTCAAAACATGTTTCAATTCAGTTTCCATAATTCATTGTTCTTAGATTTGGAATTTAAGTACTTTACTAGTTTTCGCCTAGATAGATTAATTAGTTTAAAAATCAAAAACCCCTTCTTTTATTTGCTTTATGTTCTGCAACATAGATAGAACCCTGCTTAGCCTTCCTTGAGAATACGACTTATGATCAACTTACTTATCTATAACGAATTTGTACTCTTGCGAACAATTTACTATAATAAATTGTAAGTATATTGGCTGAAAACATTTCTCGTGCCCGATACTGAATCCCTTTATCGAACAGTGGGTCTGGTCTAAACAACGCCACGTACTAGAGTTTAAAAATAAGTTGGAACAGTACCCGTGCGATGCACAACGAAAGTTTAAGAGTAATAGAAATAATTTAAATTATATTATTATAAAATAGTAATAATACAAAACTTACAATACAATTGTTAAACTAATAAAATATTCCACATGTAACCATCTATACAAATTCAAGTTAAAAAATAGTACTCCCTCCGTCCCGCTAAAAGCGGCCACAAGAGAATCGGCACGGAGATTAAGAAACTAAAGTGTTGTGTGTGAATAAAGTAGGAGTGATGTATTTTAAAGGTAAAAACTTTTCCTTTTTATGAAAGTGACCACTTTTAGTGGGACGGTCCAAAAAGGAAACATGACCACTTTTAGCGTGACGGAGGGAGTACTACATAACATTTTTTTCTTATTTTTAATGAAGCACAATTGTTACAACTAAATATAAACAATTTATTATGCATCAAGTATAAACATGTAAAAAATAATATAAATGATTTATTAGGTTTCATGTTAATTAATGATATATAATATAACATCAAGTTAATCGATTAATCCAAAATAGATGGTTAACATATTTTCTCATTTTTCATATAATATTTTTTTTATATGAATAAAAACATGAGTTACATTACAATATTTTTGATTTTTAAGATATAATAGATAAAATTGATTACAAATTTTATTTCTAAATTCCTTATTTTCTATTCACAATTCATTATTTAATATCAATTTTTAGTAATTTTATTATTTTTTACTATTCAAATGAGTGTTGAATTTAAAAGTATCTATATACAAAAGAGAGTTAGATGAAGTATAAACTATTTTATAGTCAAAACAAACAATTCAAATTCATGGAATTAAAAGATTAAGATTAACGACGATTTCACAATCCGACAATCAAACATTTTTTTCTTAAAACAATTCATATATCTTTTGACAAAATAAATAAAGAAAATTAAATTACAAAAAAAATACACAATCATTTATACAAATTTAAAGACTAAATAGTTAGTGAAAGTAACCAATAATTTTGGTTAAAAAAAATATTACTCAATTTGTCTTGCTAAAAGTGATAATGTTTTATTATTGGACAATCTCAATAAAAATAATTACTTTATAAAAAATAAAAAACGTTTTTAAAATATTAAGTCTTACTTTTTAATGTTGGTTTCCAATTTACAGTGGCTTAGGTGACAAAAATAATATAAATATTATTTGAACTAATATAAAAAATAATATAAACATTATTTGAAATAATATATTACCTTAAAAAACTATATAATGTTACTAATGAAAACATTAAACTATACAAAAAGATATTAATTTAATTTACTTCATAAAATCTTCAAATAAAATAATTATAATAAAAGTAACCACACTAATTGTAACGACCTAGATTTTTAAAAGCTATATATATATATATACTATATTTAATATTATGAATTTCTAATTATTATTTTACCAATTTGAAATTTTAAAGTATATCTATTAGTTATGGTTGTTATATTTTTAAGGAGACTTATATATTATTTAATCCAAACCCTAGTTACCCCTACTCCTATATATATATCCCACAAACTTTTATTTTCTCTCCCACATTATATAAATCAGCCGTTCCTTCTCCCACATATTCTCACTCAAATTTCTAGATTTTTATACAGTAGAAAGAAAAACGATTTCATCCCTAAGTGAGGTAATTTAATTATTTTTTTATTATAATTATATATATATATAAATATACGTATATATATGATTATGTTATATATATATATATATATATATATATATATATATATATACAGTGTGTGTGTGCCGTGTGGTGTCTATATATATATTGTATATGTGTTCATATGTATATATGTATATAAGTATACGTGTGTGTCTAAATATATATATATGTATGCTAGTGTTGTGTTTAATATATGCATAGATATATTTAATTTATTGAATTAAAATCTCATTCTAGGTGCAACTCTGTGATATATTAATTGTTATCGTCTGACTATCTCAATTGAAGTATTGATCAGGTGAGAGATGTCATTTATGGTTAAATGTAATTGCTAATATTTTTACTGTATATGTGACTGTTATGTTGAAATGTCAAACCTACGTGATATATTAAAAGTCTTGCACAAGCGTACGAAGGCCAGGGATTCAGTGAAGGATCCGGAATCCGAAAGGGTCCTTGGGGTAAAAGCCCACCGTGCGATACATTCTACGGGCATTTGCATGATATTGTTATGAATCGTTTAAATATTGGGTGTTACGTGTTCCTCACTGAGTATGTGGATATACTCACCCCATATTATATTTTTCAGGCTAAGGAGTCGGGCAGTGGCGCGGTGGTGGTAGCAGACATTGTTTTATTTAATTTATTTTACTTTCCGCCAATAGATATTTATTTATGATAATTTGATTTTAGAATAAAAAGTCCCGTTATCAAGTTTAATTTAAAAAAAAACTTCCGCGCTATAGTTATATCTCAAACGCTTTGTTTATGAGATTTAAATGAGTTATTCTTTATGGTTTGAGAAAATATTATTTTTATGATTGAGAAAAATACGGGATGTTACACTAATAATATAAACAATTGTAATAATCATGTAGAATATAAATTGTGTATAACTATCAATACATTAATTAATTATATATATATATATATATACATGTTTTGTCTTATTGTGTGAGAAATGAAAAAAATATCAACTATCTTTAAAAATAAATATTTATGCCCCTAAAATGAAGTACTCATATTAAATAAATTAGTCTTAATAATTAATTTTAGACTGTTTGAATGTACATAATTTTTTTCCTCTCATATCAATTTATCTCCATATATCGGTAACACAAATGAATAAGAAAATATCTTAACCGTATATTTTAATAAATTAATGGTTATAAAAACAAATAAACAATTAAGATTGAATTATAATAAACATGCATATATTAAATTAACATTTGAAACCTACTTTGTATATATAAATAAATATATATATTTATATATGGTTTTACATAACATGAATTATTAATAGTTTTTTATATTTAGTATGTTCATTTAAAATAAGTTTTAAATAATTATATTTAGATAATTTGGTCAATTATTATTATGATTTTGTAATGTTGTTTATATTATAACATTTTTTTTAATTTTAAGATGTATATTGAATATATTTCTACATACAAAATAGATTAAATTTTAGAATTAATATAATTATAAGAAAATTTAAGTAGTTACTTTTATAACTTTCATTTACCATGTAATTTGACAAGTTTAATCATTATTTATTAGTAACTAAAATTATTTAATCTATATTTATATAATAGATCATTAATTTGAATATAATTACACAATTGCCATTGAAATTGATGTTCAATTGAAAACCTTGTTTTAATATATATATATATATATATATATATATATATATATATATATATTGTCACGTCCCGTTCCCCGCCCTCCCCGGCAGAGTCCGGGCGCGCGACTAAAAGAATAAATAAATGAATGAATGAATGAATGAATGGATGAATGAATGAATGAATGAATGAATGAATGATATGAATGAATGAATGAATGGATGAAAGATCAAATGGATACTGAAAGCTTTGACTGAACGAAAAATCATTCGGATAAAGTGGAACACTGAAAACTTTGACTGAAAGAACACTGATCATTCGATAACTGAGTTCAGTTCAACCGAAGATTTAATTTACATAGATGGCACCTACGCCTGATCAAAACTGATAGAAACTCACGCAGCGGAATAAGGATCGACTGAAGTCTACGTGTATGAAGACACGTAGACACCCAAGACTAAATTTAAGACCGACAAGCCTTCATAGCATCTCCCGTCATCACGTCTCAACCTGCACATTTATAAATACATGCAGGGCTGAGTACAAAAGTACTCAGTAGGCACATTGCCCGAAAACACATTCATACATATATAATTGTCAATGCCGTAAGAGTGACACGTAGGGATTTTGTCTTTAAAAGTACCTACATTCACTAAATCCTTTTCTGTAAACTGAGTTCGACTGTACAGTCTCATTTTCTTTAGTATTCAAGCCATATCTGCCCTCTTAATTTATGGAACATTTATGGTACCGAGAAGGTGGCCACCTTCCCGGACACCGAACCGGCCAACCCGCTAAGATGACTCACGGTCCACTGTAACCGGTCAACAACTTCAATGACTCCCAGTTATTTGTGCACATTTAGTTCGAGTGGGGATGCTTACCCACTGGAACCCGAATTCGATTTAAATTCTTCGGATCCTTAAACCAGGCATCCAGGATCCTTAATTCAGGTACCCTTCCAGATAGGCATTGATACAAAATATAAATCATTTCGGCAAGACAACATTTTGAAACATAATTTCCTCAATTTGAAATCATTTTGAAAGCAACATAAATAGCATACAGGCACACATAATTTTATTTGTAATAGAAAGCCTACCTCGATAACTTCGATTTGTACTTTCTTTGGTCTCGAACACGAAACAGGTCTCTCGTAAGAACCTTTAGAAATGTCCGTATAAGTTAAAATGCCTTAAGTGCATTTGAAGCATTTAATCGTAAGAATATTTTATTCTCGATTCTTGTTTTGACTTGTGAATCGAGATATTGATACTTCAGATCAATATTATCTAAGGCGTTGAATCCTCGATTCAATTTATTCCGGTAATTGCCTTTAAAGCAATAAGTGTATTAACACTTAATGAAATAATTAATTCTCGATAATTAATCATTCCAATAATATTATAAGTTATAATTATTTAACTCTTTACAACCTTATAATATTAATTCTATAAATAAATCCTTAATAAATTTAGAGACATAAATTCTCTTATTTTAGATCCCAATTACTAATAAATTGGATCATCTTGATTTAATACTTAGGCTTTAATTATCTAAATTAATAGCTCTAAATATTAATATTTAATATATATATATATATATATATATATATATCACTATCCTTTTTTCCATTATTGGTATTACTAAATTTATTGAACTCCATCTTAATTAAAAGGACAAGCTTAATTTAATTAAGTCTCATCTCATTCGATTAATTAATTAATCAAATGATTAATTAGATCTTAGCCTATTTAAAAAAAATTAATCCATTAGCATGTTATAACTCAAATAAATTCTAGCCCACTCCAATAATTTCCAACCTATCTCAATATCAATTTCGGCCCATTCTATTTAATTCTCGGCCCATTCACTCTATTTCTTAAGGCCCAGAAGAATTTAATTCCCCAGCCCACTCTTTGGTCTAACCCGGCCCATTAATTCTCTGCACTAGGCCCAGACACAAAAATTCCCAGCCCAATTATAATGTCAAACCCGGCCCATTAGAATTATCCTAAAATCGGCCCATTAGCTAATTAACTCTTCAGACCATCATTCTTTATCTTTGGCCCAATACTTGTATTAATATAGGCCCAGAAAATAATTTAAAACCTGGCCCAAAATCTGTCCGACCCGGCCCAATAACACTTTACCCTAATTCACTCTTCCCTAACTTCATTCCTTCACTCACAGACACAACTCATTGCTCTCTCTCTTTTCCTCTCGCCTCTCTCTCGCCTCTCTGCCTCTCCTCCAGTTCTCTCTCTGTTTCTCTCCTGCGGCGTCGCCGCTGTCTCTCTGTTTCCTTTTCTCTGGCAGGGAAGCTACATGCGACGCGGTTGTTCGGTTCTCGCTCCGCCATCGTCATGCCTCGCCGCCGTTTTTCCCTTCCTCTTCCTGGCAAGCTTCTCCCTTCCTTTCTCTCCTACTTCTCTTTTCTTTTTGTTTCTTGTTTGATCGAGCACAATGACATGGCAATCCTCATATCTGCCCCTCAATTTCTCCACACAGAGAACACTACCTAGTTCTCTGTGAACTTATCTCAACCCTCTTCTCTCACCCTTGCTCGATCTCCCTTCTCCATCTTTCTCAATTTCTGGCCAAAAGCTACTGGATTTTGTTCTCATCTATCAAAAAAATCTATCTCGCAGAAACTCTCTCGGTCGCGCAGCTCCGCGCCGCCTCCTTTGCAGCCCGCCTCCTCTGCCTCGTCTTCTCCTCGGTGCAGACAAGGGCACTGCCCGCTTCTCACGTCTCAGCCTCCGCATGATCCCCAGTCCTCAGGTAGTTTTCTCAATTCCTTAATTTCCTTTAGATAATCTATTTACCCTCGTAAGTTAATATCTTACGAATTTGGAAAATTTCCAGATTTAATTTAGTTGTTTTGCTGATTTAATTGCTCTTCCTTGTTTTAAGGAATCAAATTGGGTGGAGTTAGGAGATGGAATGGTGTGGGTTAGGGCTGGGATGGTTCGGTGCAGTTCGGGGTGGTTCGAAATTGATTCGGGGCTGTCCGAGAGGATCCGGAGCTGTCCGGGTCCGTCCGGAACCATTCGGGACTGGTTTGAGCCTGATCGGGATTGTTCGGAGTCGTTCGGGGTTGTTCGGGACTATCTGAGGTCCGTCCGAGAGGACTCGAAACTGTTCGAACTGGTTTGGGGCTATCCGGATTGGCTCGAAGCTATTCGAGGTCTGTCCGAGGTGGTTCGGGACATGTTTGAGGCTACCCGAAGCCGTCCGAGAGGATTCGGAGTTGTTTCGGAGCTGCTCGGAGCTCCCGGCTGGGATAGGAGGTGGTTCAAGGCTGCGTTCTACCTTTACAGCAGCTAAGTTTGCTCCGTTCTGTTTTATTTCTTTATATATGTGTAGATATACATATCGATATATGTTCCCTTAAATTTTCGGGTTGCTTTATGATTGCTTATTTCTTAAATTCAGCGTATACATAGTTCATTTCTGGAATGTTGTATTCTTTAGTTTCTACGTTCTGAATTTGAGTATGCGACTATAGATCTATATTCTGAAATCTGAAAATACATCCTTTATGGTTCTATAATGATTCTAAATTTAAAGCTTCATTATCGTTTGTATCACATAAGTTTAGAATTTGCTAAATCCTGAATTTAAGTATACTTAGAAGCTTTTGAAACTGTAAACACATAATCTGACATACTTGTTTAATTCTGTACAATTTGGGTTCTAAAATGAAGGTTGAGGAAAGAGTTCCTCCTTACTTCCTACTTCAAGAAGCATCTAAGTTTAGAACTTTCAGCATTTAACTTCAGGTTTAAAACTCTAAGTTCAACTACATTCTGTTTTATTTTAACAGCATGAAGTGGAATTGGGTAGAGGTTATGAACTAAATTTTTTTTAAGAAGTAAGAACATAAGTATTACATGCTCAAAGTTTTAACTTTTTACGTCAGCTGCAATTACTTCTCCTTGTCCTTGATTGAAAACTGTGGCTGCTGAACTCAATTTGTTATGTGATAACGTTTCTAGGGCAGCCCTTCTATTCCTTATATAGATATATATATATGTTTATGCAACATGTGTTCTCTTGCTTAAGTCTTAAGGTTGACATGCTAATTTAATAGCTTTAGTTTATGTTGTAGGTGATGGGATAAGCATGGGTGGAGGTTTCAATCCCTTCACTCAACCAAGACTTCTGCAGTCTATTGCCACTGCCACTGCCATGCTCATTTCCTTCTTTTTCTTTGTTTCTATCCACCACCGTGGATAGTTATCCTTTTAGCTTAGGATTCACTTTGTTTGTTTACTTCTATGTACTGTACCCACATGTATAAGATATGATTTTGTCTCAACGAGGTGTTTCATATTTCTATCTTTCCTTTTCCTTCCCAACCATATCTAACTTGTATGTTACATATATATTTATATGTGCCATGCAAGCACACTGCCATGATTGTGTCTTTATTTTGCATGTACCATTTTATTTACCAATACATATATATATAAATATATATATATAATTTTTTAAATCTATACTACATATATGGTATGGATCATCTTTAATTTATTTTGTTCTTAAGTTAAAACACACATACCTACACTTAAATGTTTATCCCAAGTATAAACATGATCTTAATACCAACATTTATAAATACTTGGTATATTAAACCATAATTCATCCTTAACTAGATTAAATTCTCATTAATTAACTAAAATTTTCAATATATAAATAATATTCGCGTTCAAATATCATTATTTCGGAACTTAAAAAGACGGGGTATTACATATATATATATATATATATATATATATATATATATATTATGTTATATCGATTTTTTTTTATTTCGCTGGATCATCTATATATCTTAATAATTGTTACGGATTGCTATTTTTAGTAACATTAATTTTTAAATTTGTATTTCATTGTCACTTATAGTAGTATTAAATAAATACGACAATAAAAGTTATTAAAACTGTTATAAAATTTTGTATTTGTAACATAGTTAATTGTATTAGGAATATTATATTAATTCTATTTTATTTCCCGTTAAAGAAATATTCACGACGTTTTGATTTTAGACAAACCCCCTTATTATTTAAGAATCAATTGTTATTTTTTAAAAGCTTATGAGCTATATTTATTTTAAAATATTTTATTTATGAGATTTTAAGAAGTTATTTTATGGTTGAGAAAATATTATTTAAATTAAGAAAAAAAAAAATCGGGACGTTAAAGTGCCAAAGCGTGGGGCCAAGGCATGACGCAGTGATGGGGCATCGTGCGATGCGAGTGTTGCCCAATTGTACTAAGCGGAGTAGCACAAGATAGTGCATAGGATGTTGAGAAGGCACGTGCACGGGATGCTAAGATGGTTCGGGTTAGGCCGAGGCATGTGTCCAAGGTTGTGTTGAGGTGTGGTGCCAAGACACAACGCGACTTGGTGCTGTGACGTTCCGTGGGGCAGTTTGTGTGTTGTCCCAATGTGGCCGAAGGGTGGTCGAGAGCTGCCTAGACATGGCACGAGAAGTGGGCCGTGTCCTGCCGAGGCGAAGTGTTGAGCTGGACGGCACAAGATGGGTGAGGACGTAACTTGCCGGGTGCGTGAGTGTGCGCGCACCGTGGTGCATTCTGGGGAGAGTGTGTCGAGAATGAGAAGCGCGCGAGCGTGGCGCATGCCAGCGAGGGATGTGTGGAAAAAATGAGCGTGCACGGGGAATGGGCGCCAATGACACGAGTGTGGCGCACCAGCGGGTGAGAAGGCGCCCGACTAGGCCCGAAGTGCGTGCAAAGTCCAGGCAGGGCGAGTCATGACTGAGAGGGGCAGTTGCGGAGCTGTTGAGGCCGGTTATGAGACGGTTGCATGCGGTTACGAGGCACATGCGTGGAGTGGACCGAGAGAGGTCATGTGGCGCGCCTTGGATTGGTTTGTTTAGCCTAGAGTTGTTTGTTGGATGACAGTGAGCAACCTTAACATAGTCCTTTTGTGAAGTGCGAGTAATAAAAAGGTTGGGAGTGTGTTTTTCAGTATGCTTGAGTTGTCTCTCGGTTCCTTGTTGTTCCACTGAGTTTCGAGGGCTGAAGAAAGTGTTGTGGCACAATCATTCCAAATTTAATCGGTTCAAACCGATTAAATTACAGCCCTAACGATACGATTATGTAATTTAAATTTAATCTAATGACTTGATTATATAATTTAAATTTAATCTATTGACAAATTAAATGTATATATCATTAAAAAAATAAAAAATAAAAGCAATGCAACTGATTGGTATCATTAACCACGATGAACAAAACAGCATACATTGAGAAATGATAGTAAAAGAGTTAATTTAATTTGGTATCAACTTCAATTTGCCCGCCGTTAGCTGTGAATAAGTTTAAATGAAGTCTAAGTCAGATTAAAGTATAATAAAATCGATGATCATTACTTAAACCCATGACATGAGGATTGAATGATCAAGAACCTTCGAAGAATTTAATTGATGTTTCCTTATAGTGTTGTAGAGCACCGCTCACCTTCTCATGGAGGGAATAATTTAACGTGCTAACGGTTGATGTGATATTGAACAATAATAAATTATATCCTATTCTATAAATCATAGTCGGGAAAGTGTGGAAATTAATGTGTGTTATATATCAAAATTTAACATTTATTTATGAGACATGTCATATCGTTTGCGAGCGTATTAACCATCGTCCGCTGTATGCGGATGATCATTTTTGCAGTGTTGCAACCAACCAAATCTATATACTATATTAAAACAAGGTTTTCAATTGAACATCAATTGTAATGGCAATTATGTAATTATATTCAAATTAATGGCTTATTATATAAATGTAGATTAAATGATATTAACTACTAATAAATAATAATTAAATCTTTCAAATTACTAGGTTATGAAAGTAGCTACCCAAATATTTGTATAATTATACTAATTCAAAAATTTAATCTATTTTTGTATGTAGAAATATATTCAATATACATCTTAAATTTGAAAAAAAAAATGTTATAATATAAACAACATTACAAAATCATGATAATAATTGTTCAAATAATCTAAAAATAATTATTAAAAACTTATTTTAAATGAGTAAATTAAATATAGAAGACTAACTATTTATTAATTCACATTATGTAAAATATACGGTTAAGATATTTTCTCATTCATATGTGTTACCTATATATGGAGTTAGGTTGATATGAGAGGAAAAAAAATTATGTATATTCAAACAGTCTAAAATTAATAATTAAAATTTATTTATTTATTATAAGTACTTTATATTAGGGACATAAAATTTTATTTTTAATAGATAGTTGATATATATATATATATATATATATATATATTTCATTTCCCACCCAATAAGACTACCTCTCTCTCTCTCTATATATATATATATAATTAATGTACTGATATTTATACACAATTTTTGTAATATATATGTGATTATTACATTTGTTCTTATATTATTAGTGATTACTTTTATTATAATTGTTTTATTCATTTGAACATTTTATGAAGTAAGTTAAATTAATATCTTTTTGTAAATAGTGTAAAAAAGTCTCTTATAAGAATTCTACAAGGACATAATATATTATTTATTACATAATGTGAAAAATAAACGAATGATTCACGATAATTTTTATAGTTCAATGTTCTCATTAGTAGCACTACAATTTTTTTAAGGTAATATATTACTTCAAATAATATTTATATTATTTTTGTCACCTAAGGCCACTATGAATTGGACACAAACATTAAAAAAATGAGACTTAATATTTTAAAGATATTTTTTCTTTCTGAGAAAGTAATCAATTTTAATGAAATTGTCCAATAAGAACACGTTATCACTCTTAGCCTACCAATTGAGTAATATTTTTTTTTAGATAATTGTCACTGAATACATAAACTAACCACAATTTCTATTATTGTACATGAACTATAAAATCTACTCAACAATGCATCAACTATCATTTTTTAGCTAATTAATACATCAGGCTATTTTCGGTCAAACTAGAGAAAAGTAGCATATCCTCCCTTATGGTAGAGGCCCCTATGACAGATCACCCCTTATGGTCCGATTTTGTTCAAATAGGTCCCTGAAGTCGATAAGTTGATGCAACTTAACCCTCCCTTCTAACGGCCATTTAATGTCGTTAAATAAATTAATTTTTTATTTCAGCACATTATCGAATTTAGGGGCCTATTTGAACAAAAACTGGACCACAAGGTATGATCTGTCATAGGGGCCTCTACCCTAGGGACAAATATGCTATTTTTACCATGTTCTAAATATCACGTATATTATATTATATGTTCATTTTCACTAAAAATAAAATTTACTTAACGAAGTTAAACGGCCGTTAGAAGGGAGAGTTAAGTTGCAGCAACTTATCGACTTCAGGGGCTCATTTAAACAAAACCGGACCATAAGGGGTGATCCGCCATAGGAGTCTATACCCTAAGGGCGAATATGCTACTTTTCCCGTCAAACTAATGCATACGTGGACCCGACTAAATGATGGTTTATGTACAATACCAGAAATGGTGGTTAGTTTGTGTATTTATCGACAATTATCTCTTTTTTACCAAAATTATTGGTTACATGCTTTCACTAAATATTTAGTCTTCAATTTTTTTTATAAATGATTGTATTTTTTTGTAATTTAATTTTCTTTATTTATTTTTGTCAAGATCGAAGATATATGAAAAACTTTAAGAAACAAAAATATTTGATTGTCGGATTGTGAAATCGTTGTTTATCTTCATCTTTTAATTCCATGAATTTGAATTGTTTGTTTTGATTATAAAATAGATTATAGGTCATCTAATTCTCCTTTATATATATATATATATATATATATATATATATATATATATATTTAAATTTATCATTCATTTAAACCGTAAAAAATGGTAAAATTACTAAAAAATGATATTGAATGACGAATTGTGAATAAAATAAAGAATTTAGAAATAAAATATGTTATAAATTTTATCTATTATATCTTCAAAAATCAAACACACTGTAATGTAACTCATATATTTTTACTCATATAAAAAATTATTATATGAAAAATGAGAAAATATGTGAACCATCTATTTTGAATTAATCTGTTAATTTGATTTTATATTATATATCATTATTTTATCTATTAATTTACTCATAAATTATTTTTTTACTACATGTGTATATTTAATGTATATAAATTGTTTATATTTAGTTGTAACAATCACGCTCTATTAAATATAAAAAAAAATGTTACTATTTTTTAACTTGAATTTGTAGATTGTTACATATGAATTATTTTATTAGTTTAACAACTCTATTGTACGTCTTTGTATGTATAAGTACTATTTTATAAATGTATGATTTAAATTATACTACTCCCTCCGTCCCGCTAGATTAGAAACATTTATTTTTTGATCGGAAACCAATATTTGCTTTATTTTTGCTTTTAGTATGACTCACATACTTTTAAATTGTAAAAGTTACCAAAAATAAAATGTGTCTAATCTAGCGGGACGTCCCAAAAAAGAAAATGCTTCTAATATAGCGGGACGGAGGGAACAATATTTTTAAAATTATCTCTATTACTTTTAACTTTTTCGTGCATCGCACGGGTACATAAACTAGTATAATATATAATATTTCTTCAAATTAGGTACAGATTTGTCATCATCTATAATATCCAATGACTAATCCCTATGGTGAAATGTATAGTCTAGAAATACTATTATTTGATTATTGTAATATCATTTGTCCATATAGAAAATAGCAAGTTGTTGCCTCTAGCTTGTATTTTGTAGTGACATTAATTAGTTTCACTAGCATTGTAATTGAACCAAACTTGTAATACCCCGTCTTTTTAAGTTCCGAAATAACGATATCCGAACGCGATAATTATATTATATATTAATCGTTGTAGTATATTAATGAGTGTTTAAAATAGTTGAAGAAGAGTTTTGGTTTAAGATAACAAATATTGGAGATTTCTTTATTAATATCTTAAGAGATATTAATATTAAAATATATGTTGTATACTTTGGAGAAATATATATAAATGTAGGTATATGTCTTACATTTGAGGACTATATAAATGATATGCTTTGGGTGCATACCTTAATAACTATGTGATTAAAATTTTCCTATGTAACATGCTACACGCATAGGTACATAGATATTTGATCTTATTGAATTGTGCATATGCACTTCAAACTACTACGTAAGTATAAATATATATATATAAGACCTGCAATATTGACCTTATTGGGAAGAAAAAGAGCTGCTGTACTTGAATAAATAAGTACACATACATAGATATACCAAGTAAGGTAAAGGAAAATAAAGACATAGAGCACTTACATATGAAACAATGTATATATATATATACCTACTAGTACAGTACCCTACAGAAAGTAAACTAAATATCTAAACTAGCTACAATTCTGCACAAGGCAGCATAAGGAAAGACAATAAGTTAGAACACTTGCAAGTTGAAATAAAACTAATAATATAGATATATCCAGATGTTAAAATGATTACAATAAGCAATATCAAATCTAAGCTAAAAATACATAAAGCATTCGGCAGTATGCAAATAAAAAGAGAAGGAAAGAAGGAAAGTTTTCCATATGTGTAAGAGATGTGATCATCATACTTTAAACAATAGAAAGAAAACAGAAAGTAAGGAAGATCTAGTGCAGCCATGCTGCTGTGGAGGAAAAAAGAGGCAGTGCAGAGGGATGTAACACACGGCTGATTTAAAAGGGAGGAGTCCCAAGGCATCCTCCATGTTCTACTCCATACTTCTCCCAAACCTACAAATAATAGAGTAGAGGCTATTAAAAACTAGCGAAAATGCTCACCCGCCCGCGGCGGGCGGGGTTAATGCGCCCACGAATGATGTGGCATGCCATGTAGATATATATTAAATTCTTAATATTTTTTTATTAATTATCACTTTCCGACTAGGGTTCATTGGTTAGGGTATAGTTTAATACTATTCAATAAAAATTAATAATAAAAAATAAATTTAACAAATAAATGAAAATATAGTAACTCATATGTTGATGAGGCAATGACGTGGCATTGCCACATCAGCCGCGGGCACATTAAGATGTGCCCGCCGCGGGCGGTGGAGCATTACTCTAAAAACTAGCCCTAAACCTTAGGCATTAAGAAAGAATACCACACTGCATCAATATATATATAAGAGGTAATGGCATGCCTTAGAATCGTATATCACAAACCCACAAAATTTATAGCAGTGCAGCAGCCACATTTCAACCAAGGAGAAGTAGTTAAAGACTAAGGTAAGAAATGAAACTCTAGCTATACATTCAGTTTATATCTTTAGAGTATCAACTTTTGATTATGTTTTAAACACTAATATCCATTCCTGCCCTCCAATTAAAATCCATGAATACAGAAAATATATATATAATTTATCCAGATTTCATTAAGAAGTTGAAATGATTCTAAGCTCAAGATTTAACAAAGCCTTAACTTAAGACATAAAGGATACCAGAATTTGATACTTAGAACCATTCTCTATACATAACATAGAAGTATCAACTATGCAGTTCTCGGATTTTAAAACATAGACATATAGGCAGATTTTCATATTTCAGAAAATAAGACTAAATCCTTTAGTCTTTCTAAAAGTCCAGTTTATATATTTATGTTTTAAAATATCAGTTTAATGGACAGAATATTGAGTTTAAACTATGGGTTCAAAACATGGAAAATTCAGATTTCCACCACAGAGACATAACCATATATATATTCTGATTTCATAACATTTCCTAATGATGCAAATAACTATAGTATACTATCATATAGCCACAAGAAATTTCAAGATAAGTAAATACTTATCCGAGGCAAAGAAGCTGCTTCTTGGATCCTGTAAACAGGGTTAGCCGTGACTGCCCTACGGGACAGAGCTTCATCAATCCACCCAAACGTAAATCCAACCCTCCAGCCCTAAGTCACACAGTTTTCCAGAGTCATTAGGATGAAAAAAAAAGAAGAAGAAAACGTTTAATAAATCTGTGAAATAAAATAAGAGAAACATAGTTTCAGAACAATAGGAGAAGGCTTACCTAAGGCCAAAGAACTGTCCTCTGATCTTCATAGCTGAGCAAACGCGGGCTGTACAGCCTCAAACCAAGCCATCCCCAAATCCTAACACCGATCGAAACTCCCCAGTACAAGCAGAAACAATTTCAGTCAGAAATCTTTTTTTGATTTAAGCAATTTATAGAAGCAAGAACATGCAAACAAAATTTATTAAATAGGCAGTAAAAAAATCAGATTCAGTTCATCGAACCAATTAGACTTTAACTATTAACACCACCACATTAAGTATTTAGAAACATTGATCATAGTCCAGCAGATTTCAAACAATAAATCTGAATAGGCAAGGTACTAAGATACATATGAATTAAAATCTGAAAACTAGACCTCTATCCAAGCTTCATCCTAACTTAGGAACCCATAACCGAGCACTCATCATAAGAGAAAGGCTTAGCTCAAGAATGAAACTGAAATTTCAGAATATATATATATAATAGAATTAAAAAGAGAAGTAAAAGATTAGATTTTACCTTTAAAGTCGACAACAACTCCTCGCCATTTAAGAGAGGAACATCATAGACGATAGAAGGGGGATGAAAGTGTTGTATGAATCTGAAATTAGAGAAAGAGAGGAGTTGAGCATTCTGAGAATTTTAGGAGACATTCTCGCGATATAAAAAACTGAAATTAAGAACATCAAAGCTAAAAATAAAATAAAAAAGATAGATGAAAGGTATGAGTTTTACCTTTGGAGAGGAACTCCGGCGACTCTTCCTCCAGTAGCAGTCGAGAGAGAGAGAGAGAGAGAAAACAGAGACCGAGAGCTGAGAGAGAGCTCGAAGGATAGGGCGATGGCGTTGTCGGCGGCGTGAAGTAGAGAAGAGAAGGAAAGAGACTGAGAGAGAGACGAGAGAGGCGATGAAGAGAATGAGTGTTGTCTAAGGAAGAGGGGAAAATGGAGAGAAATGAGCAGAGAGAGAGATCGATAGAGAGGGGGGGGGAGCAGCTGTGTGTGTTGTAGCTAGGGTTAGGTTAGAACAATCTAGAACTTGGGCCGGGTTTGGGCCGGGTTGGACAAATAAACGGGCCAAATATATATATAGTTGGGCTTAAGTGATTTACAGACTAATGGGCCGAAAGTATTTAATTGTTTGGGCCGAGAACTAAATCCTATGGGCCGAAAATTTTATTATGTTATGGGTTGGAAATTTATCTAAGTTGGGCTAGATTTATAATAGGGAGAAAATGCTAATGGATTAAATTTTATGGGCCAAGATTTATTTAATCACTTTGATTAATTAAATCAATCTTAAATAATTGATAATTGGGCTAATTAATTAGTAGGCTCACTTAATTAATATAATGGACTAGCTTAACATTTTAATAAGGTAAGATCTTAATTAAATTGAGCTTGTCCTTTTAATTAGGATTGAGTTCAATTAATTAGTAATACTAATAATGGAAGAAGGGATAGTAATATATATTAAGTGTTAAATAATTAGAGCTATTAATTTAGATAATTAAAGCCTAAGTATTAAATCATGAAGATCCAATTTATTTAATAATTGGGATCTAAATTAAGAAAAATTGATATCTCTAATTATATTGAGGATATTATTTAAGAGATTTAATATTTGAGGTGTTAAAGGATTAAATAAATAGAACTTAAATGAATAATTAATTATCAAGAAATTAATATTTGAAGGTTATTTAAAGAGTTAAATAACTAGAACTTACAATATTAAATGAATAATTAATTATCGAGAATTAATTATTTCATTAAGTGTTAATACACTTATTGCACTTAAAGGCAATTACCGGAATGAATTGAATCGAGGATTCAACATCTTAGAGAAAATATTGATCTGAAGTATCAATATCTCGATTTACGAGTCGAAACAAGAACCCAGAATAATATATTCTTACGATTAAGTGTTTCAAATGCGCTAAGGGCATTTTGACTTATACGAGATTTTCTCAAGGTTCTTACGAGAGATCTACCTCGCGTTTCAAGACCAAAGCAAGTGCAATCCAAAGTTATCTAAGTAGGCTTTTCTACCCTATGCATATAGTGTAGGTGTTCTATTACAAAGAAAAATTATGTGTGCCGTATGCTATTTATGATTGTTTTCGAAATGATCTCAAATTGAGGAAATATATTTCAAAGTATTGTCTTGCCGAAATGATTTATGTTTTGTATAAATGCCTATCTGGAAGATTCCTGGTTAAAGGATCTAAATAAATGAAATCGAATTCGGGTTCCAGTGGGTAAGCATCCCCACTCGAACTAGTGTACACAAGTAATTAACCGTGAGCCCTCGAAGTTGTTGGCCGGTTAAGGGACCGTGAGTCGTTGAAGATGTCGACCGGTTCGGTGTCCGTAGAAGGTGGCCACCTTCTCGGTACCATAAATTAAAAGTGCAGATATGGCTTGAATACTAAAGAAAATGAGACTGCAGTCAAATATCACTTTTCACAAAAAGGATTTAGTGAACGTAGGTGCTTTTGAAGACAAAATCCCTACGTATCACTCTTACGACATTGACAATTATATATGTATGAATGTGATTTCGGGCAATGTGCCTACTGAGTACTTTTGTACTCAGCCCTGCATGTATTTATAAATGTGCAGGTTGAGACGTGATGATGAGAGATGCTATGGTGGGCTTGTCGGTCTTTAAATTAAATCTTGGGTGTCTACGTGTCTTCATACACGTAGACTTCAGTCGATCCTTATTCCGCTGCGTGAGTTTCCATCAGTTTTCGTTTGGCGAAGTTGCCAATTATGTAAATTAAATCTTCAGTTGAACTGAACTCAGTTATCAAATGATCTTTCAATTGAGTCAAAGCTTTTAGTATACTCAGTGTTCTATCAGTCAAAGCTTTCAGAGTTTCTATCAGTCAAAGACTTTCAGTATTCCACTTTATTCTTCATTTATTTATCTATTAGTCGCGCGCCCGGACTCTACCGGGGAGGGCGGAGGGACGGGGTGTGACAAAACTCAATCGAATATTGCCAGATTTTAACTTTGTAAATGAAATTCAAGTTTGGCTCCATTTTCTAAACTGAAATTGAGTTAGTTTACTAGATTATCTGAATAAAAAAAGTGTAAAATATATTTTATTTTCTATGCAAAAACTGTACTAATCATTGCCACGAGTTCATTAATAGTTTAATGAAAATAGTTATAACACACGTTTGTTACCATATTATTATAAAAATCTATTTAAATTTAAAGTTTAAATTTGATCTACCACTATGTGTTAAAATTTTTTATTCCATTTGTTATATTATGTAGTTTTTACAAATATAGAATCATAAAAATAATATGCGTATGTTAAATAATTTCATAAATATTTTAGCCAATGCGATAGCCTTTAGAGTTGTAAATTTTCAACCTAGAAAAATTCAATCATATTTAGCCCAACCCGAATGGATTGGTCGTCCAAAACCAAACGGGTTGGACAGATTGAGATATTTGAAGTACACCTCTTAACTTTAATCTAATTACATTAGAGGTGTTCATTGTTCCAAATTTTTTAGAATTGGAACTAAATCATTGTCACGATAGTTTATGATTTGTAACTGAACCATATAAGGCTGTTGCGGTTACTGTTCTAAACCGTCCAAAAATCAATAGTATTATATTTAAAAAAAAATTAATTTAGAATTATTTTTATTCTGTACTAATGCATATAACACTACAAAAATTTAGTTAATTGCCGACAGAAAAAATCCCTCGGTAAAAATTATAAATCTGTCGGCTATACAAAATACCGAGGGATTGCCAACAAAATTCATTCATCGGCATAAAAATAATAAGAGGATAATGTTTGATGCCAAAAATTTCGAGTTTGAATACTTTGTAACACGGTTGTATAATTAAATTTTGATATAATGATCATTTAAAAAGAAAAGCAATACAACTGATTGGTATCATTAACCACGATAGGAATAAAACATCTATATGCATACATTAAGAAATGATAGCAAAAGAGTTAATTTAATATGGTATCAACTTCAATTTGCTGGCCGTTAGCTGTGAATAAGTCTAAGTCAGATTAAAGTATAATAAAATCGAGGATCATTAATTTAAAAGATGCTTTGCAATAATGCTGATAACAACCAAATATAATCAAGTAATATTTCTACAAATTAGGTACGTACATATTTGTCATCATCTATAATACTATATTATCAGTGACTAATCGATCGATATATAGAAACGTATCTAAAATATCAAAGATTATTTTTGTATTTGCATATATTTTTATAAACATGAATCAAATAAATTATGTATAATTTAAAAAATTATAATTTGGCCTTTTCTTGATTCAGAAAAGCCAAACCCGAAATTAATTGATTTTATTAGTCAATTTTAGATTCAATTTGTATTTTGTTAGAGGTAGGATCAGTTAATATTTTTTATTTCGATTTAATTTTTAGATTATGAAAATTTAATAGATTGATGGGTGCATACCCCTAATGCCAACTGCTACATTGACAAAATTACAGTCAACCTTGTAAGGCAATAAAGCCAGAAAATCCAGGTAGATGAAAGAAACTGCTTTTGTAATTATATACTAACCCCTTAATTAATTAATAATGTTCTAAGATCAATATAAACAAGTTAATTGTTGCCATTGGCACCATCAGTTTTTCAATTCCTAGAATTCGAAGCAATACTCATACAATTACATACAGAGAGATCTATCGATCGATATGGCAGCGGCGATCTCATCTTCGGTAACTGCTACATTGGTGCATACCCCTAACGACATTTAATTTTTAGATTATGAAAATTAAAGCATCGATTAATTTGTTACATTTAAGACTTTAGTACTGCAATATATTTAAAAAACGAGACAAACAAATAACAAAAAAAATATTAACTATATTAATTATATTTAAATCATTTTGTAATAAAAATGTATTAGAAAATAATAAAAGTCTACCAAATAAACAATTAATTAGTTATAGGTATTTAATGAATATTTACATCATTAATACTTTAATTTATAAAACAATTAATCTAAATAATCAATATTAACAAAATAAATATCCCAAATTTAATTTTAGCCAACAAGTATGAAACTAATTATATTTGATCACTCTTATATACATTTTAAATTAGGGATGTCAATCTGGTCATTGGTGCATACCCCTAACGACAAACTGCTACATCAACAAAATTACAGTCAACCTTGTTGGGCCAACTGGTCTTGGTGATAATTCATAAAGCCAAAAGGTTTGAGGTAAGATGAAAGAAACTGCGTTTGTAATTATATACTAACCCCTTAATTAGTTAATAATATTTTTATTGATATAACTATAAGAAAGTTAATCTCTGCCATTGGCACCATCACTTTTTCAATTCATAGGATTTGACGCCATACACATACAATTAAATTATATTTAGAGAGATCCATATATGATATATCCATCGATATGGCAGCGGCGATCGCATCTTCGGTAACACTGCTGGGCAATGTGTTAATCAAGGAGGTGGAATTCCTGAGAGATGTTCGAGGCCAGGTCCTTTTGCTGAGAGACGAGCTCAACAGGATTCAATCCTTCCTCAAAGACGCCAACAACAAGAAAGCTCAAGACGAGAGGGTTCGCACTTGGATCATGGATATCAGAGAGGTGGCTCACGATGCTGTAGATGCCATCGAGATGTATGTTGTCAAGGTAGAGATAACCAAGTGGAGGCTGGGAACCATCATTTCCTACCCAATTAATACGTACTACCGAAATAAGGTGGGGAACAAGATCAAGTGGATCCTAGCCAAGCTTGATGACATCGACTATTATAATATGGATTGTTCATAAGCACAGATGTATATTGGATTCTTCTAGAATGGAAGTTAGTTAAGTAGTTAAGTAGTTAGGAAACTAGCTTGATAACTACTTTTTCTAATTAGTGGAATGCTGATGTGGTATTTCACTATAAATATATAGCTAGAGGGATTGTTTACACAACACAATAATATTCTTTCTTCCAAAATAATACAGTTCTTTCTTCTTCAATATTCTCTCTCGTTTCACTATGAATTCTATATTTTCTTGCGTGATTCTTGCTGTTTCACATACAAGATTTTAATATGGTATCAGAGCGTACAACGTGTTGATCTTTCTGGTGGTATTGGTTGATGATATAGCTGGTGGTAGCTTCCAAATCGTAGTTGCAGAAATGGTGAGAAACAACACCAAAGAAGTATCGAACTTTGCGGAAGACACTTCGAGTCCTTTCTTTCTTAGTACCAGTGACAATCCAGGTGCTATCCTTGTAACTCAGCTCTTGAATGGTTCAAATTACAACAGTTGGTCAAGAGCTATGACTACAGCCCTAATTGCTAAAAACAAAATAGGGTTTGTTGATGGTAGTATATCAAAACCTGATATAAATGATGATAAATTTGCTATTTGGAAAAGGTGTAACAGTATGGTGGTGTCATGGTTGAGAAATGCAGTAGTTACTAATATTAGTTCTAGTCTAATGTACATAGATGAATCGGAGGTTATTTGGAAAGATTTGCGTGATCGCTTCTCGCATGGGGATCTTGCTCGAGTTTACCAACTCAAGCAGAAGTTAATGTCTCTCACTCACGGTTCTAATGATGTAAGTACATACTACACCGAACTACGTGTAGTATGGGACGAGTATAAAGAATTTCAACCTACCAAATGGTGTAACTGTGGTGATGGCGCTAAAGATTGGAGTGACTATCAAGAACGTAAATGTGCCATGCAATTCTTACTCGGTTTAAACTCCTCCTTTGCTCAGTTGCGTTCTTCAATTTTATCTACTCATTCGCTGCTCACTCTTTCTTTTTCAAGAATTTTTGCTTTAGCTGTCCAGGAGGAACGCCAACGTTCATTAGAAGGAGGTCTTATGCCGTTTTCCACTTCGTTGTCTACACCTGCAACTAGTGAATTTCCTGGAGCAGTTGCTAATGCTGTTAATGCTGGAAGTGGTAGTTCGAGTTATAACCGTGGACGTGATAAACTTTTATGCACACATTGTGGTAGAACTAATCACACTGTTGATCGATGTTATGAATTACATGGTTTTCCTCCAAGTTTTGGTCGTGGAAAGGGAAGATTCACAAACAAAGGAGATAACTAACATAGGTTTGCTAATGCTGTTGAACATGATGTGAGAAATGAAGGCAGCGTTTCACACAACATTGATAAAGTCTCTACGTTGTCCACAGATCAATGTTTGCAAATAATTGATCTCTTAAATCAAAGAATATCTAGTGGTGTCACTGATTCAACCACACAGTCTAATTCAGCCACTGATAGTGTTGCTCTTTCTTCTCAGACTCCTCCATTTACTGGTAACATTTCTATTCTACCCTTCATATCTAATGTCTCATCCTCTATCTGCAACACTTGGTTGCTAGATACAGGAGCAACACACCATGTTTGTTGTTATCTTCCTGCCTTTACCTTTCACTCTCCCATAAATAATGCCTCTGTCAATCTTCCTAATGGTGCCAGTGCTGTTGTCACTCATATTGGAACAGTCCAATTATCACCCTTTATAACTCTTAAGTCTGTCCTCTTGTGCCTTCTTTCACTCATAATCTGATATCTGTTAGTTCTTTAATATCTGACTCTAAATGTGATGTTAAGTTTACTCACAATTCTTGTGTTATTCAGACAACTTCACAGGGGACTTTGATTGGGAAGGGTAAACGTATTGGAAAGCTATATGTTCTGAAAACATTCCCTCACACAAGTCATGAATCTCGACCTCAAATTTGTAGTGTTTCTGCTGATACTTGGCATTCAAGATTAGGACATCCTTCTCTACATAAGTTGAAAACCCTAATGCCTATCCTTTCATTCAAAGATCAAGTATCTAGACTTTGTGATGTTTGCCATTTAGCCAAACAAAGGAGACTTCCTTTTAATAATTCTTTTTCAATTTCTTCTAGTGCTTTTGATCTTGTGCACTGTGATGTATGGGGTCCTTGTAGAGAATACACTATAGATGGATATCAATATTTTCTTACAATAGTGGATGATTACTCTCGGTTTGTATGTTTCTTGATGAAATATAAATCTGACGTAAAAGGAGTTCTTTCCCAATTTTTCACTACAGTTCGTACTCAATTCTCTAAGAATATAAAATGTATACGAAGTGACAATGCACTTGAATTCAATCTCCCTCAATTATACACACAATTTGGAACCATAGTCCATCACTCATGTGTAGAGACTCCTCAGCAAAATGCTAGGGTCGAAAGAAAACACCAACACCTCCTAAATGTGGTTAGAAGTCTCATGTTTCAGTCACAATTACCTCTTGGGCACTGGGGAGATGGCATTCTCACCGCTGCCTACCTAATAAACCGTACTCCATCTTCTATTTTAAACAACCATATATCACCTTTTGAGGCCTTGTATGAGAAGACTCCAAGTTATGATCATCTTAGAGTGTTTGGTTGTCTTTGTTATATGTCTACACTTGATAGGGATAGATCTAAATTCCATCCCCGTGCTACTAAGTGTGTATTTCTAGGGTATCCTGCTGGATATAAAGGGTATAAGGTCATGACATTAGATGATCATGTGATAACAGTCAGTAGAAATATTTTATTTCATGAGGATGTTTTTCCTTTCATTCATTCTTCTGTCCATACACCTGTGTCAAACGTTCTTCCTTCTGAAACTAATCCTCTTAATGATGAACAGCCTGTTACTTTTTATCCACCTACTTCTAAGTCAGGTAGACATATTACTAAACCTGCTTATCTAAATGACTTTGTTTGTAATTCTGTTACTTCCACTTCCAAGTACCCACTCCACATGTACCTTTCTTACTCAAAACTCTCTCCCACACATCATAAATACCTTTGCTCTATGACTGTTGTTCCTGAACCAGTGAACTACTCACAGGCTGTTAAATATCCACAATGGGTAACGACCATGAATAATGAGTTAAAAGCACTCCAAAATAATGGAACTTGGTCTATTACCACCTTACCAGCACTCTCACCCTTCAATGAACTAAGTGTTAATTGTATCTCCTCTACCACAGGTGTTTCAGGGGTCTCTGTCTCAGTAGTTTCTGGCTGAAATAAATCAAATAAAGACTCCTCCTCCTGCTCAGTCATTATCAAGTAAGAAATCCTTTGCTTGCACCTATGCCCTGGAACATATTTCTCATCACAATTGTAACATAGGCCCTGCTCTCTTCTTGCATTCATTTCAGCAGAAGTAAGGTACTTAAATGGAGGTTTGCCTGGAACTTGCAACCCCTTGCTAGTTGACTGTGGTATGTTCTCAACCTTCTTTTGCTATGGCACCATATAAGTGGATTTAGTTGGTGTTTTCATCCTCTTAGATAATGCCTCCAACATATTCATTTTCTCATGTCCTAACTCAATTGCTTCTTCAACTGTGACAGGCTTAAACATCCTCACTGTTGACTGCAACTCCATGTTGAGCCCACTAATGAAGCTAGCCACAAAGTATTCCTCAGAGAAATCAGCCATTCCAGTAAGTGTCAAGCAAGCTCTTAATTCCTCAAACTTATTCACATAGTCCACATAACTGCCCTGTTGTGTAAGCTTGTTGAACTCCCCAATGATTCTAGCATCCTTAAGATCCTCAAATCTTGCAGAAACCAACCCCACAAAGCTATGCCAACTTAGATCAGGATGTCTAGCTGCTACATTCTGATACCACAGATCAGCTTTACCCTCAAAGTGCATCATAGCTATTTTCACTCTTTGTGCGTCTGGTATATTTGGGATTAGTGCAAAATAGTTTTGACACTTAAGCATCCATGACCTAGGTTGAGTACCATCAAATTTGGGAAAATCAACTTTAGGCAATGGACTCATAACCCCACCATTGTTAAACTTAGGCGTGTACCCAGTAGTATTATCTGCCCCTTGTGATTCTTCAGTATATGGACCTAAGATAGAACCCTTTCCTTTGCTAAGATTAGATAATTGTGCTTGTAACTTACCCAGAACATCATGAATAGCATCAAATTTATCATATATACCAGTAATCTGCTCTTGTAACTTGATTTCAGAGGCCTCACGCTTAGTTGACTCTTCCTGCAGATTCTGTTCAAGATGTTTGTGTGCTTCCAACAATTCTCGAACTCTAGTCCCTTCAGCCATCGTCCCAATCGTTGGCTCTGATACCAACCGTTAGGATATCAATTTTTGTAACACAATGTATAGAATATTTGTATTTGATATGGAAATTTGTATTTGATTACTGTTTGATCGAAGGGAAATAAAGGAGGAAAGAAGAGAGAGAAAAAAAGAAAGAGAATTCATATATCCATCTTACTTCTCCAAAGTCCAAAGTTTACCCTAATACATAACTTGGGGTAAAATACTAAATAGCAAAATAACTAAGGATTGATATGCAATTACAAAATAAGTCAAACATTGCATCTCCTCCTTACAATTGTACGCATAGGATTAAACTAGATATCTCTCCTCACCACCTGGCAACAGCTTCACTTCTTTCCCATTTAGTCAACGCTGCATCTCATCTTCCTCACATTCATTCCACCGCCACTCCCTACATCCTCATCTACACCACCGTCGACGGCTTCTGGCACAACATAGGTCTCTCTCTCACACGCACACACGTATATACTCTCAATTTTAATTTGGAGATGAGTTGTTCACATAATTGAGGAAATGTATATACTAATTATTTAAAATATATTACATTATCTTTTTTTTACTCAGTCAACAACAAAAATCTATACAGTTCCACATAGTATTTAAGTATTTCCTATAATTATATCTTATATTACATAATAGAAATATAAAGTGCCACATAATATAACATAAACCGAAAATTACAATTCTATTAAACAAATAAAAAATGAAATTTAACACAAACATAATACTGAAATTCTTTCATATCTTGAACTTAAGAACATAAATTGATTTTAACACAAATATTGGTATAATGTTTTAACTCAATTTAACAATTTAGATATCAAAACTATTGTTAAATAAATTCATTTGAAACATTATCAAAAATCGTGAAGGTAAAGTAATTTTAAAATAAAATAAAATAATAACTTTAGAGAAAATGGAAGAGGTAAATTAAGTAATAAATATAAATTCAATAATATAACATAACCGAAAATATAAATCCATATTTTATAAATTATATTAAACAAAATGCACATACACACATATAAATTACTAATAGTTCATTAATTTTTTTTTGGTAAAATACACGACAATAACTATTTTATTCAACCAAGCTGTCTAAGGAAAATCTAAATTGACATATAATATATAAAAAAAAAACACAGAAAATTACAATTATATAAGAAATAATAACTCATATTTATAACTATATCTAAAGTAACGAAAATCTAAAGTTAAAATTACAATTCTATTAAACAAAATGTACACACACACATTTAATTTTATTTATATATTTTATATATATGAAGCATTAATATAACTTCAAGAAAAAAATACCTCAAAATCGTGAATGATGCATTCCAAACTCTCAATTTCTTGTTTATTGTTGAATGAAGGTTTTTCATAAGCACGAACCAATCGAACTTTTACACCATATGTTGTTTTTGAGTCGTCCAAATTGCGAATCAAAGTCCACATGGTAGGCATCAAGGCAAAAAACACAAATCTGCTAAAAAAACAAAAATAAAACTAACGTCAAAAATTCATATTTCAATTTGAGAAAGAACAACTGATTTCGTAACTTTTTTCATTCTGCTCAATATTTGGGAGGATATATTGTAGAAATATTGTAGAAATAATAACCAAAAGCAGATGAATGGTGTATGATATATATATATATATATATATATATATAGACAAATTAGTGAACAAAAAGAAAATTGAATTTTACATTCACGTTATGATTTGCAGCATTTAAGAATATAATCTTGCACATCTTTTTAAGGAAGACATATAATTAGTGATTGTATCAATGAATGTGGAAATCGAAGAGGCAAAATAAAGTAATTATTAAGAGGCTATAATTAAAAGATGTATTGGTACTTGGGGTAGTGTGGCAGTGGAGGCGGCCATATACGTTTTGACAAACTTTTTGGTATTCTTCATTGCATTGCATGAGTTTTAGGCGGGTAAATGAAGAGTTGCATCACATTTAGGCGGGAAAGTAAATTGCAAGTGTTTTTGCTTTAATATATTAATAGATGTTGAATCTGGTGAGTTGGTAAAATGTTTGGCTCAATTTGTAATTGGTAAGAGTTGAGTCCCTGGTAGTCAACTCCCAAGTGGCTCAATTTGCAATTAGCAAGTTTGGTAAAATTTCTAGTTTAACTTGTAATTGTCGTGTGTTCAATAATATTCGCCCCAACTACTTTTTAATTTGCTTTTTCTTTAGGACCTACTTTTATTGTTGGGCCGGGGACCACTTTTTTTTATCAGGAAGAGGAAGGGCCCTGATTGTGTATGCAATAATATTCGCCCCAACCACTAGTCTGCCCCAACTACTAGTCTGCCCCAACTACTGGTCTGCATGAAGCCTAGGACATCACGTGCATTTTATGTATACATCGCAGTCTATCGATGTGGATCGACCACATCTAATCTAACAATTCTCTTACGCCTCTCTTGCTCACAATTTCTGCTCCACAATTATTTCAGTTATTTATCAATTTATTATTATTATTATTTCAATCTATACTTGTTTCGTTGAAATTTCAGATTGAATATTATTTTAATTTATTAATCTTATATACCTTTCATCAGCCCACACGAAACAGAGCCTTAATATTCCTACAATTCCAAGTTATTGAAGTGATAAACATACAATTAAATATATTTAGAGAGATCCATCCATCGTTATGGCAGCGGCGATCTCATCTGCGGTAACACTGCTGGGAAATCTGTTAATTGAGAATGTGATATTCCAGGATGAAGTTAGTAGGCAGGTCGGGTTGCTGAGAGACGAGCTAAACACGATTCAATCCTTCCTGAAAGACGCCAACAACAAGAAAGCTCAAGATCATAGGGTTCGCACTTGGATCTTGGATATCAAAGATGTGGCTCACGATGCTGCAGATCTCATCGAGATGTATGTTGTCAAGGTAGAGATAACCGAGTGTACGCTGGGATGCATCATTTTCTACCCAATTACTTTGTACTACCGCTATGAATTGAAGAACGAGATCAAGTGGATCCGAGCCAGGCTTGATGACATGGACAAAAGCCGGAAGAGATACGGGATTAGGGATCTCGGAGAGGCCTCGGAGTCGCCACTGCAATTGCATTTTGAACAGCTGCGGCGGTTGGTTCCCGAGCAAAAAGGCCAACACCTGGTGGGCATGGAAGATGACGTAAAGAAGGTGCTGCAGGAATTTGTTCTGGATAATAAGAGGAAGGAACTCCGGATTGGGGTTTTGCACGGCATCGGCGGAATTGGGAAATCAACACTTGCAAGGGAAATATACAACCACCCTGACGTCACGAATCGGTTCGAGTGTCGGTTGTGGGTTGTGGTGTCGAGTCAATTTACACCGCAGGAGACCATCAAGCAGCTTATCTTCGAGCTGCAGAAGTCGGAAGAAGAGAAGAAGCATGCAGTCGAGGAATTTAAGAGACTGGAGGATACCATGAAAGATATGGAATACATTAAAAGGAAGTTTGAAGAAATGCTTCATAAGCAATTGAAGGGCAAATCATATTTCATCATCCTCGATGATGTGTGGGAGAAGGAGCATCTGGAATATCTCATCGATGCTTTCCCAAAGCAACAAGGTACACTCATTCATACGAATCATACCT
>JAPKLX010000312.1:177556-194176 GCA_026898415.1 Leonotis leonurus | reverse complement strand
TATTTCTCCTCTAGTGTGGCATCTTTGCATGTGATGGTTATAAAAAATATATTTACTAGAGAGAAGCATTTTCAAATTAATAGAGATTAAGATAACATGCAAGTAACATACAAAGCTTGTATTATTTAATCAACTATCAATTATCAATTATCAACTATCTAGCATTTATCCATTCATTGACTGACCTTCACATGCATAGCATAAAGAGATTCAATTAAACATACTTCACTGCATTTGCAATTAAGCCATATGACTCCATTCCAGCCGCCACATAAACCAAATGTCTCTCTATACTACTTCTTGTATATCTGTTTATCACATTCAAGGCATTAATCACAAAAAAGATAAGGTGCATGCAATTCAAGAATCCACTTCATGAAAAATATAAGTCACATATATATACTTACAGAACCATAATATAGGCCAAAGAGGTTCATACTTCCTCTTACCTCAAGATCATTTACAGCTTGTACCATCATATCATTTCCTAACTCTATCCACACAGGAACGAAGGCGGCGGCAGTGGTGGTGCAGCTCGCCGGAGGAGGCCTAAATGGAAAGAGTTACTCCATGGGTTCTTTCTCATCAATCCAGACAACTCGCTGCACAAACGAGCTCCGCGGGAATTTTGCGACAAATCTTTCACCATTGGAGGCAGCCGCGAACTTCACCTCGGAGGCAACTGGCCTTGTCATCCTTAGGATCTCCTTCATTAGCCTCGAATCCTCCCCGACACAGCAACGACGTCCGTCGAGTCCCGCCGTTTCCGCGATTAGCTCGCTTGTACTCAGCCTCCGTCATTACTCTGATTCTTGATGCACCGATAATTAGACACATACACCTCAAAGCATATGTATATCCTATATATTTTCCTTGAATTAGACTCCAATGAATTTCCAAATTCATTTCCTCTCGCAATGGTTCAAGCTTCACACAATAAGAAGAGATCAATTCGATGCCAATGAGAATCGCTTTTAGATTGTTGGAACCGGAGCTTCGAACCTGCGAAAAACACAAAGAAAAACAATCGAAACAAAGTGAATCGTTAACAACCGTGTCGTGGCGGAGCCACTGCCCTAAAAGCGATTCCCGGCGAACCCTTGGTGCACGGTTCCAATGCTAAGAATACTCTCGAGGGTTAACACGGTCCCGACGTTCGCAGTGCCCTTGCGAATTTTGGGTTGGAGATGAAATCCGGATGGGGAGAAGAAGGATTAAAGATAAACATGAAAGCCATCATTGGGAAGAAGAATCAAAGCTTTGGTTGTTTATTGAAGAACAAAGGAACAAAAGGATGGAATGGTTATGATGCACGGAGAGTATTATGAGATCAAAGAATGTCCCTTTAGGTTTGAGAAAGAAGCTATATATATATATAGGGGAGAAGAAGAACTCGTGCAATAACTAATTTCCTAGCAACCGAATTGACCAAGTCATAAAGGAGTTCCCGCAGGCCCAGCGAGCGCTACCCACCTAGCGGTCGCTAGGTGGGAGTTCTGTTCCACACACCCAGCGAGCGCTATGAGAGTTCTGTATTTCTTGGCGGGAGCACGCCTAGCGGTCGCTAGGGGTATCGACCGCTAGATGTGATTTCTGTATCAGGACAAAAATTCTACCTAGCGAGCGCTACCCCCTAGCGCTCACTACCTCCCTTTTCTGCATTAAGCGTGATCATGTGTGTTAGGTACTTTATGTTGTTATTTACTATGTCAAACCTAACACGTGTGTTTTTGTGTTCTTCACAGAATGTTCGTGCTGTTGACTTCGCTGTTATGCTCAACACAACAAGCTGATGCTGACTCAGCATTGCCACGTGGACGTTGACTTGGTATGAAGTGAGAATGCTCGAAGACTGGAGTAGACCGAGTCATGAGGAGAAGACCAAGTCATGGAAGTCAATTGAGATATTTGCGCCTAGTGGAAATCTGTTTCCACGTTTGTCGGAGTACACAAACTGCCTAGGCGAATCTTGCGGAGCACGACAGCAGTTGAGAGAATCAAGGAAAACATGGGCTGACAGTTACAATACTATGGATTTCAGGCCCATGAGTTATCTCTATATATACTAGCTATAGTTTTCTGTTAGAGATACACTTTTGCAGATTTATTTCGTAGTTTAGTACGTATGGTCTTTAGTCTTTAAAGGTCATACATTTTAGTATTTTAGTAAGAAGTGTTGTTGTTGTTGACCTAAACATTGTAAACAACACAACACTTATTTTGATTATTCTTTTAGGCCGTAAGGCTGCCGTGTAGGTTGTTCATTAACACAACCTACGCAAAATTATCTCGTGTGTTCCTATTTAGCTTCCGCAACATTAACTTAGAGTAGTTGATACACTTTCAAGTGGTATCAGAGCCATCACTCGACACACAGAGTGTGGTCCTGACTGTATCACAGCTCTAACGCAAAGATGGATCCAAACAGCACTGGAGCATTTCGACCCCCAATCTTGGATGGCTCGAATTATTCTTACTGGAAGTCACGCACTCGCTCTTATATCAAGTCTCTTGATAAACGAGCATGGATTTCTGTGGAGAATGGGTGGTCACCACCAAAGCAAACTGACGCTGACGGTGATTGTGTTCCAATACCACAAGCCGCCTGGTCACGTGATCAAATTGAAGCTGCCACTCTAGATGATCGAGCACTGAATGCCATAATCTCAGCTGTCGACACAAATATGTTCAAACTTATCAAGAATTGTGTGTGTGCAAAGGATGCATGTGATATTCTCCAAAGGCATTGTGAAGGCGACAAAAGTGTCAAGCAGTCTCGTCTGCGTATTCTTGCATCTCAATTCGAGGATATGAAGATGGAGGAGGATGAGGACATCTCTAGCTACATGAAAAAGATACTTGACATTGCTAACGAGTGTCAAGATCTTGGAGATCCACTGAGCAACAAGGTGCTTGTTTCCAAAGCACTTCGAACGTTGCCACCAAGGTTCGATATGAAGGTAACAGCCATTGAAACATTTCAAGGTGTGAATGCCCTGGAGTTTACGGACCTCATGAATTCGTTCAAAACATATGAGATGAATCACGAGGCAAGAGGGACCTTCCCCAAGAAGAAAACAATGGCTCTCACTGCAGGCTCAAGTTCATCACCATCATGCAGCAAACTTTTAAACCAAATGGACTCTAGTGACTCCGAAGAAGTGGAAGAAATCCGTGATGGAGATGATGTCGCCATGATCACCAGGAAATTCAATCGCATGGTGAGAGGGTTTAATCGTGACAAAACTAAACCCAAGGGGCGAGATGTACCACGCCTGGAGTACTATGAACCTCCAAAGACCAACGACAATCAAAGGAGACCCCCTGCTAGGACCACCTCTAACAACGAAGTATTCAAATACAGTTCGTCCAAACTTGATGGCGTACAATGTCATGAATGTGAGGGTTTTGGACACTTTGCAAATCAGTGTGCCAACACACTTCGAAAGAGGGGAAAATCTTATTGGGTATCGTGGAATGATGATGAGCATGAGTTCTTTGAAGATGTTGAGGAAAAACTGTTTGAAAGCGTAGTACTGCATGTAACAATGCCCTCTCAGGACAACACATGCCAAAACATTGATGCGGACATTTTTTCTGAACGGTATGACTCTAACTATTACTCTACATTGTTTTGTTTGAATGCCTCTATTGATGATACAGGAAATGTTGAGGACGACATAGATTCTGCCTGTGCTGAAGAATGTGATAGCAATGCCTTCTCAATAATTCAAGGGTTGAAAAGGCTGTACGATGAGCTGTTGGGAAAATGGAAACATCAAGCAAAAGATTTGCTGACCGCAACAGCTGAGGTAACACGACTTAAGGAGGTACAAGCAAAACAGGAGGCATTGATCACACAACGAGACATAGAGCTCACCAAAGTGAAAACCAAACTTGAGGAGGCAGAATTTACCATCCGAAAGTGGAATACAGGTACTTACACACTTCAAGAGATCATGGATAGTGCGAATCCTAGCAAACAAGGCCTTGGGTGTGCTGCACCAACTGTGTTGTCCACATCGGAAGGAGAAACATCAAAAGGCAAAGCAGATGTTGTGCCCACAAAGACCTCAACACAGACAAAACAAGGGATCTCTCCAGCTGGAAAAGGTAAGAAATGTAAGAAAAAGGGTAAAAAATATAGGAGGAAATATATATGTCATTATTGTATGAAACCAGGACATATAAAACCTTTCTGTTATCAAAAACAAAGAGATGAGAGATCTGAGTGTGAACCACCACAGAAACCTAAAACTGTGTGGGTAAAGAAATCTGACCTAACCTGTAATGTTGTGTACACAGCCTTGAAAACTAACATTTCAGGTTCTTGGTATTTTGACAGCGGATGTTCACGCCACATGACAGGTAACAAAACATTCCTTTCCAATTATGAGGCATATGATGGAGGAAATGTCTCTTTCGGTGGAGGCTCAAAAGGTAAAATTGTTGGGAAAGGTATACTAAATGTTCCTGGTTTACCTGCCTTAACAAATGTTTATCATGTGCAAGGACTTATGGCAAATCTGATTAGCATAAGTCAACTGTGTGATGGTAACTTGCTTGTGAAATTCACTAAAGATGCAGGTGAAGTTTACAACAACAAGAACGTGTGCATCATGACAGGTCAAAGGTCAACAGACAATTGTTACATGACTGACCATGTGAAATGCAACAAGGCTCAAGTTGATGATGTCATACTCTTGCATAAAAGATTAGGACATACTAATTTTCGAAATCTTGGCAGGTTAATCAAGATGGATGCTGTACGAGGTTTACCCAAACTTGGGAATGCTGACCAGATCGTATGTGGTGACTGTCAACGAGGAAAATAATTACATGCCTCACATCCTGCTGTACAACACAGTGAACAACATTTCGGGACCAACAGATGTTTTGAACTTCTACATATGGATCTTGTAGGACCCATGGAAGTTGAAAGCATTGGTGGTAAACGGTATGTACTTGTTGTGGTAAATGATTTTTCGAGATATACATGGACCCATTTTTTACGTGAAAAATCTGAAACATTTGAGTTGTTTAAAATTATGTTTTCTCGTGTTACTAATGTGTTTGATGCTAGAATATCTCGCATAAGGTCAGATCATGGTCGTGAGTTTGAAAACTCAAAATTTACAACCTTTTGTGATGAAAAAGGAGTGTACCAAGAATTTGCAGCCCCAAAGACACCACAATAGAATGGTGTGGTTGAACGCAAGAACAGAACGTTGATTGAAATGACTAGGGTGATGCTGAGCTCAAGCCAAATGACAAAACGTTTTTGGGCTGAGGCAGTAAACACCGCCTGTTACATCAACAATCGAGTCAACATTCGACCAGGGTCATTCAAAACACCATATGAGCTACTAAAAGGGAGAAAACCTAACCTAAAACATCTTCATGTTTTTGGGTGTGTTTGTTTTATCTTAAATGATCGAGAGTATCTAACTAAGTTTGATGATTAAAGCGACAAAGGTGTATTTGTCGGGTATTCGACAAACAGCGTAGCTTATAGGGAATTTAATCTTCGTATCAAGACGATACAAGAATCAGTAAATGTTGTCTTTGATGATGCAGGTGGTGGGAACAAAGAAGTGGACACAGAAGACGACATATATCAAGGGGGAGTTGTCACACCTCCTGTTGAGACGCAAACTGTTCCACCTAACATAGAAGCTGGCACTACTGTGGAGGTCAACACCACAGAACAGGAACCAGAAGAAGAATTAGATGAGCCTCAAGAGGTCACTCCTCGTAGAGAACCTTCAGGGCGAGTGAGAGAGAACCATCCACTCACTCAAGTTATTGGAAACATTGAAGATGGTGTTCGGACCCAGCGAAAACATCCAATCGACTATAGAGAAATGGCGTGTTTGTACTCCGTGTGCTCTACAGTTGAAGGCATAACATGTTTCGTTTCCAAATTTGAGCCCAAAAATGTCAAGGAAGCACTAACTGACGAGTTCTGGATAAATGCTATGAATGAAGAACTAAACCAGTTTGTGCGTAGCGATGTTTGGTACCTTGTTCCCAGGCCAACCAACAAGAATGTTATTGGCACAAAGTGGATTTTCAAGAACAAATCTGATGAGAAGGGAACTGTTGTGCACAACAAAGCAAGATTAGTTGCTCAAGGGTACATGCAAGTCGAAGGAGTCGACTTTGATGACACATTTGCACCTGTAGCACGACTTGAATCCATTCGGTTGTTGCTTGCAATTGCATGCTACCTCAACATCAATCTGTATCAGATGGATGTGAAGGCAACATTTCTTAATGGTGAATTAAAGGAGGAGGTGTACGTGGAACAACCAAAAGGTTTTGAGGACCCTCACAAACCTGACCATGTTTTTCGGTTGAAGAAAGCTCTCTATGGGCTCAAACAAGCACCACGAGCTTGGTATCAACATCTCACTAATTTCCTTCTCACGTACGGGTTTGTGAGAGGTGCTGCTGACCGGACATTGTTTATAAAAAGGGAAGATCAACACATTCTTATTACTCAAATTTATGTTGATGATATGATTGTTGGTTCTACATCACATAACATGTTAACTGATTTTTCAGGTGCAATGTCTACCAAATTTGAGATGAGCATGGTGGGCGAATTCACATATTTTCTTGGGTTGCAGGTTAAACAAGAACAAGATGTCATCTTTATCTCTCAAAGCAAATATGCCAAGGAGATGATAAAAAAATTTAATCTTGAAGGTACAAAGCACATGAAGACTCCTATGGGTTCCACAGAGAAGTTAACAAAAGATGATGCTGGAGAAGATGTTGACCCAACACTCTACAGATCAATGATAGGAAGCCTGTTGTACCTAACAGCCACTCGTCCAGATTTGATGTTTAGCGTATGTGTGTGTGCCAGGTATCAAGCTAAACCCAAAGCTTCACATCTCAAAGCTGTCAAACGGATAATCAGGTATGTTGCTGGAACTATTGATCTAGGCATATTATTCTCTAAACACATAAATATGAGCTTGGTAGGTTTCAGTGATTCTGATTGGGCTGGAGATGTTGATGACCGAAAAAGTACGAGTGGAGGTTGTTTTTATCTAGGAAACAACATTGTGTCATGGCACAGCCTCAAACAAAACTGCGTTTCATTGTCTACTGCTGAGTCTGAGTATGTTGCCGCAGGTAGCTGTTGCACACAACTATTGTGGCTGAAGCAAATGCTTAGTGATTATGGCCTAGACAACAATGACCTAGTTGTGTACTGTGACAACATGAGTGCCATACACATCTCCAAAAATCATGTTCAACACTCAAGAACAAAACACATCGACATAAGACACCATTTCATTAGAGAGTTGGTGGAACAGGAGGTAATCAAACTTGAGTATGTGAAAACGGAGAACCAAGTTCCTGACATTTTTACAAAACCCTTGGATCATGAGAGATTCGTTCATTTACGAAAATCTCTTGGTCTATGTTTTTATCACTAAAAATCTCTTGTGCTACACCCGAGTATCCATAACATTATTATATATTTCAAGGGTGTAGCTTGTTGTGTCTAACTTGCTGGTATATCATAGTCAACATATTCTATATTCTGAAGCCTAGTTTGTTATCTATATGCTTTTGCTATGTAACTGTGTGGTAAACAATCCAAGTAGTTTGGGGGGCACGGCGCTCGCTACGACGATGCTACCTTACAAAAGGATTGCAACTGCGACTGCTTTTAAGGGTAAACAGCTAGGGGCACGGCGTTCGCTGCGACAATGCACTCTACGCTCATTAAACCCTTAAATTCTTGTAGTTCTGCACTTATTTTTCTTATATAAACCAGGTGGATGTTGCAACAATCGTTGACACATCAGAGCAAGTTAGACTGTTTTGTTATATTGTTTTCAAAATTGTTGTTCATAACATCAGCAACGCGTGTTCTCTGTAACACTTATTCTATGTTTGACTCCTTGTGTTCATAACTTCTCTCTCCTGCAGTGGGTTATAACTGTTGGGGTGTGGCGTGTTCTTAGGGTTGTCAGGTAAAGATGAAAGGGCATCATATGTTGTGAATTTGAATCGTCGCCAGGGTATCGTCCCATCATTACTTCTTTTACCCAAACAACTGTCCCCTCTACAGAAAACCCTAAACCCGCCTACCTTCTCTATCTTTTCAAATCCGCACATCTTCCTAGGGGGATACGGTTTCTTTAAGTTTAGATAAAACATATCTATTAACCGTCTTCTTCCTTTCCTCACCCGCCTAAAACCCAAACTTTCTCTCTCCCAATTTCACTACCTTTCGTTTGCCATGGCCACTCCTCCAACTCAAGATGTTGCTGCACTTCTCCAGGCCTTGATTGCAACAAACCCTAGCTTACTTTAGACTCTCCAGAGTACTGCGACCACTCCACCACCGGTTACACCTTCACCGGTCCCTACTGACGTTCCACCTACCACAGGTGATGGTTTATCCGCCATGTTGGAGCCCCCGGCTGGTGAGGCTCCAGTTGTTGAAGTTCCAGATGTGTCTCTCGTTCCTCCACTTGCACCACAGGAGGCGGTTTCTGTGCCTCAAGTTGTTGAAACCCCTCTTCCGGTCACAACTGTTGCTGTAGTCCAACCGATTCCTATGACTCCGCTGTCCCGATCGTCCTCTCCACCAGTTACACTGACACGCAAATCGGCCACCCGAGGTTCCAGGCTGATCAGCATGGCTAGGAAATCCAAAGGTCCCGCGCCTACTGTCGTCCTTCCTGATGACAGTGAAGAGGAGGTTTCGTCCGCTCCCAAGCGTCAGCGCCTCACGCCTGCTGCAGTTAAGGCGGAGCCGAGCTCATCTACGGTCCCTTCCGCCAAGGGTAAATCAGCGGCTCGCCTCTCGGAGTTGTCAGAGGGCCCAGATTCGCCTTTGGACACGGAAAAGGCGCTGAGTCTTCAATTCTATGATGAACAGGCTGCGTTGAAGTGGAAGCGCCTCCGGAATCTTCCGTGTGTCAGCGAACGAACTGTGGACGAATCCAGCTTTGAAGAAAACAACCTCCTCTCTTTCTACCGCACACGAGGCGTTTTGGGTACAGTATTCGAACTCCCGCCGTTTGTCAAGACGGTTGTTCGGCATTTTTATTGCAATCTTCCTGGTTCCTTTGGTGATCGTTCCTCTGAACGTTTTGGGAAAGTGTTTTTATATAACTCCATTTATGATTTCTCTCCGGATTCCATCAATAATGCACTTGATCTGCCACATGTTGAAGGTGAAGCCACTCCGGACCTTGATGCAGTGGCCAAGGTAATCACAGGAGGCAAGCGATCCAAGTGGGTGCAATCAATGAAGACTTCATGGCTGACCCACATGTACTCTGTCTTGCACAAAGTCTTAATCTACAACTGGATTGTCTCCTCAAACTCCACCGCGGTCACCCAGCAACATGGCGCTTTACTTTACCTTGTGGGGCTCAACAAGCCCTGCAACTTAGGGCGGATCATATTCGATCAGCTTGTTGTTCTCTCATCTAAAGCTCAAATTTCTTCTATGTCATTCCCCTCTCTTATATGCAGGGTCTTGGCTCATCAAGGCTTCACTTCAGTTACACGAAGTCCTGATGCCGAGCCGGTGCCAACTTATACGATTCATCCCTCGCTTTTCAGTAAGAGCAGGGTTGCAGACCTACCATGGCGCAACCCGGATGCTCCTGTCTCTTCCTCTGGTATCCAGCTGCCCCAGCAAACTGTTCAGCAGATGGTCGATGCGCTGACAAGCCTAGCTGCTCTGGTGCCATCCTTACAGGCCTGCCTGTCTTCACAACAAGGGGGAGAACGTGCGGGTGCTGATGGTGCTGCAGCAATCGGAGAAGATGCTGGAGCAGACACTGCTGGCGCAGAAGGGGGAGATGGTGATGACGAGGATGAGGGTGCCGAAGAGGAGGAGGCTGATGATATAAATGACCAATTGTGACCATGTGTGGTCATTTATTTTCTTTTATGGTGATGAGGGGAAACAAACAAACAACAACTTTTTTGTTCTGTGGTGGATGATGACTTCGTTACGTTACTTTCATAATTTTTGATGGCATGAATGCTTTTACTGCTACTGTGATAATTGTTGCTTATTGCCTGTGTTCTGATTGTTGTTTGATAATGCTACTTTGTTGTGGTTATGCTTCCTGGTTGTTTGTGAAGTTGTCTTTTTGCAGGCATATACTAAGGGGGAGCTTCAAAGACGAAGGTGTTGTGAAGAAGGCACAAAAACAGGGGGAGTTTGTTAGGTACTTTATGTTGTTATTTACTATGTCAAACCTAACACGTGTGTTTTTGTGTTCTTCACAGAATGTTCGTGCTGTTGACTTTGCTGTTATGCTCAACACAACAAGCTGATGCTGACTCAGCGTTGCCACGTGGACGTTGACTTGGTATGAAGTGAGAATGCTCGAAGACTGGAGTAGACCGAGTCATGAGGAGAAGACCAAGTCATGGAAGCCAGTTGAGATATTTGCGCCTAGTGGAAATCTGTTTCCACGTTTGTCGGAGTACACAAACTGCCCAGGCGAATCTTGCGGAGCACGACAGCAGTTGAGAGAATCAAGGAAAACATGGGCTGACAGTTACAATACTATGGATTTCAGGCCCATGAGTTATCTCTATATATACTAGCTATAGTTTTCTGTTAGAGATACACTTTTGCAGATTTATTTCGTAGTTTAGTACGTATGGTCTTTAGTCTTTAAAGGTCATACATTTTAGTATTTTAGTAAGAAGTGTTGTTGTTGTTGACCTAAACATTGTAAACAGCACAACACTTATTTTGATTATTCTTTTTGGCCGTAAGGCTGCCGTGTAGGTTGTTCATTAACACAACCTACGCAAAATTATCTCGTGTGTTCCTATTTAGCTTCCGCAACATTAACTTAGATTAATTGATACACTTTCAATGTGTATTTTATGCTTTCCATTTCCAACATTTGTTCTGGATAATGACAGGAAGGAACTTGGGGTTGGGGTTTTGTGCGGCATCGGTGGGATTGGGAAATCAACACTTGCAAGGGAAATATACAACCACCGCGCCGTCACGAACGTAGATCGCTTCGAGTGTCGCGTGTGGGTTGTGGTGTCGAGTCATTTTAGACCGCAGGAGACCATCAAGCAGCTCATATTCGAGCTGCAAAAGTCGGAAGAAGAGAAGAAGCAGACAGTTGAGGAATTTAAGAGATTGGAGGATACCATGAAAGATAGGCAATACCTTCAAAGGAAGCATAAAGAAATGCTTTACAAGCAATTAGAGGGCAAATCATATTTAGTAATTCTGGATGATGTGTGGGAGAAGGAGCATCTGGAACTTCTCATCACTGCTTTCCCAGATCAACAAGGTGCATTCATTCATACCTTATACTAATATAAGTATTTATTTCACAGTTTCACTTTATAAATTGCTTTCCATTTCGTGCTAGGGTATGGATGAAATAATTTTTTTTATTAATTATAAATTAGAATTCCTTATAATTTATTTAAGATATAATATATCGTTTGGATCTAATGTTAAATTATTCATTTTTTTAAAATAAGAGGTAAAGGGCAATATAACAAATATAGATTATTAATTTCATATCTCTTTTAAAATCATTCTTATTATATATGTTTGTGGTTGATCTCTCAATCTCGCATAATTTTATTTTTTAATAATTTATATTAAATAATTATTTGATTATACCATAATTAATAAATTATAGTTTAAAATTGAGAATTAATAATAAATTTAAAGATAATCACAAAGTCCAAAAGTTAATTAATTAATTAATAAAATAATAAATACATCAACAGAGGGAACTCTAACCTAAAATAATAACATTCCTCCCCACGCTTACCTTAATTCATCTCTACTCACTCTGTTTTCACTTCTCTGCCGCCACCACCAGTTTTCCCTAATCCACCTCTACTCCTCTCTTCTCTAGCCGCCACCCTCCATTTTTCTCCAATCTTCTGTATTTCCGGCTGCATGACAGGACATTGACCATGATTTCTTTTTCTTCTACATTCGGTTCAATATGTAAGGAGACGCTATCCAACCATTTCTCCCTTGTTCATCTGTTTTTCTCCAGCAACACAGAAGCCAAAACTCAAATAAGACCCAGATACGTATTTAGAAAAAGTTTGGCGTATTTTTATCGTATTTTTAATTAATAATTAAAAAAATACGCTTTTAATACGTGTTTTGACCGTATTTCACACGAATTCGTATTTAATACGTATTTTGTGAGATACGTTAGTCAATATCACGTATTAGTGCTTCATATATATATATATATATATATATTAATAATTGAATTATAACAAATCATAGTTAATAGGATTGATATTTATTAAATATTTATTATTTATCTACATGCATACCGAAATTAATTAATTTATATAGTGTTGGGAAATTTGGATATAATTTCCCTCTAACCAGATATATGGGAGCAAATAATAAATGCGGAATAAAGACACAAATTTGATAACGAAGTTCGGCCAATAATGCCTACGTCTCCGAGCTGCTGCAGATCTATTTAACAAGGGAGAAAATATACAGTGTTTACAACACCCACAACACTCAAACTAACAACCCGTTAACCCCGAGAAAATTACTATATAATTTTCTCACACAAAAAAGCTTCTACTTAAGCTTTTCTCACAACCCCGTGTTTCTCTCTTGAGTTGGAACTACTTTCAACTCTCACTCTCTTGCTCTCTCCTTTTTTCACTTCGTTGTGTGTTTTAACAAACTTGAAGAATGATACATATATATAGGCAAAGAGAGTGGACAGCAGGCCGCAATAGTTGACAAACAATTCAGCCACCAAATGAATAGTGGCCTCAAATGTCAAAAGAAGAGGCTATAGGGTTTGATAAAATGGTGTATAGCTCCACTTTTGCAGTCGCAATAGTGGACTAACAATCTCCCACTTGAAGACTGATTTCAATCTGTCTTCACACCTTGATCAATGCCGCAGCTCTTTCGGTCTTCGTCACTCTAGCAGACCCACTGAAACTGAACACATCTTCAGTTTGTAGATAGTTACCGTCTTCGTTAGCATGTCCGCTGGATTTTGATCTCCGCTTATCTTCTCGAGTTTCAAAATCCCATCTTCCAGAAGTAACCGGATAAAATGATACCGTAACTGTATGTGCTTCGTTCTGGAATGGAAAGACGGATTCTTTGCTAGATGGATAGCACTCTGACTGTCACAATACAAGACATTTTCTTGCTGCTTCTTGCCCAATTCCTCCAAGAAACCTTGTAGCCAAACAATTTCCTTGCTGGCTTCCGTGACAGCAACATATTCCGCTTCAGTTGTGGAGAGAGCAACTATCTTCTGCAGCTGAGAAACCCAACTCACTGCTGTTCCACCAAGAGTATAGATATACCCCGTAATGCTCTTTCTGACATCGACATTTCCGGCTAGATTAGCATCCACATAGCCTGTAAGTGTCGTATCTCCACCTTTGAAACATAGTGCTTTGTTAGTGGTACCTCGTAGATATCTGAGGATCCATTTGACTGCTTCCCAGTGAATTTTGCCCGGATTATTCATGTATCTGCTCACCACTCCCACTGCTTGAGCAATGTCTGGTCTGGTACAGACCATGACATACATCAGGCTTCCAATTGCTGATGCATATGGCACTTTAGCCATATGTGCACGTTCTTCCTCCGTCTTCGGTGATTGTTCCTTGGATAGCCTGAAATGAACACCTAAAGGTGTACTCACTGGTTTGGCGTCTTGATTGTTGAACCTGGAGAGTACTCTGTTGATGTACTCAACCTGTGACAATATCAAAGTCCCCGACTTTGTGTCTCTCCTGATCCTCATACCAAGAATTTGCTTTGCAGCACCCAGATCTTTCATTGCGAAATGCTTTGAAAGTTCATGCTTCAGATTGTCAATCTCTTGCATATCTGAGCCTGCGACGAGCATGTCATCTACATATAACAATATGATAATGAAGCTATTGTTAAACTTCTTGATGTAGCAACAATGATCTGCTTGGCATCTGGTGAAACCAATATCACCCATAAAGCTATCAAACTTCATGTACCACTGCCTCGGAGCTTGTTTTAAACCGTACAAGCTTTTCTTCAACCTGCACACCAGGTTTTTCTTGTTTGCTTTTATGAAGCCTTGTGGTTGCTTCATGTAGATCTCCTCCTCCAAGTCTCCATGAAGGAAAGCTGTTTTTACATCTAGTTGCGCAAGATGTAAATTCTCCGCAGCTACCATTTTCAACACCAGTCTGATTGTAGTCAGCTTCATGACTGGGGAGAAAATTTCGTTGTAGTCAACACCTTCTTTCTGCTGAAATCCTTTCACAACCAATCTCGCTTTGTAGCGTTTGCTCCCGTCATGCTCTTCTTTTATTCTGAAAACCCATTTGTTATGAAGTGCTTTCTTACCTAGTGGTAATTCGGCTAATTCTCATGTCTGATTTGACATGAGTGAGTCCATCTCATCTTTCATGGCAGACTCCCACTTGGTTGAATTCTCCACTTGCATAGCTTCATCATAACACTCCGGTTCTCCACTATCAGTTAGCAACAGATAGTGCAAAGAAGGTGAATAGCGTTGTGTTGGTTTGGGAATTCTGGAGGAGCGTCTTGGTCCTGGCGTGCTTGGTTCTCCACCAACTGCTTCAGGATTGATCTGAACATCTTTATCAGAAATCTCCTCAAACTCAACGAATTCCTCATTTGTTTCAGCATTGTTGTTTGGGCTTCTTGATTCTGCTGTCATCCTATCTTTGTATATCACATTCTCATTGAATATGACATCCCTGCTTCGGATGATCTTCCGATTTTCGTAATCCCAAAATCGATAGCCAAACTCATCTCCACCATATCCAACAAAAACACATTTGTTAGATTTTGCATCGAGTTTACTTCGTTGAGCAGAATCAATGAGTATATAAGAGATACATCCAAACACTCTCAAGTGTGAAAGGTTTATCTCTTTTTTGCTCCAAACTTCTTCTGGTATTTGTCCATCCAACGGGACTGAGGACCCACGATTGATCAAGTAGGCTGCAGTGTTGACAGCTTCAACCCACATCATATTGGGCAAGCCGGCATGTATCCTCATGCTCCTGGCACGTTCGTTCAGAGTTCTATTCATGCGCTCTGCCACTCCATTTTGCTGCGGAGTCATGGGAATTGTTTTCTCCATTTTAATTCCACTATTTGCGCAGAATTCTCTGAACTTGCTATCTCGGTATTCTCCTCCATTATCGGACCTCAACCGTTTGACCTTCAAACCGGTTTCATTTTCCACCATGGCTTTCCATTTTCTGAAGGTATCAAAGACTTCTGATTTCTTCTTCAGAAAATAAACCCACACCTTTCTTGTGGAATCATCAATGAAGATGACATAGTATACCGAGCCTGAAAGAGATGGAACTGGAGATGGTCCCCATACATCGGTATGGACCAATTCCAATTTCTCTGTCTTGGGCGTCTTGCCAATCTTTGTAAAACTGACTTTCTTTTGTTTTCCAAAGATGCAATCTTCACATAGTCCGACATCTACTTTCTTTAGATGCGGCAGCTTCCCTTTTGACAGCATCATCTTCATCCCTTTCTCGCTCATATGGCCAAGCCGTTGGTGCCATAAATTGTATTCTCCATCAGCATTTGCTACTGCAATGATATTCTCTAAGTTTGACGTTACATAGAGAGTACCATTCTTCTTACCCCGAGCAATGATAAGTGCTCCTTTGGTAATCTTCCATTCATGATCTGAGAAGGTTGTGCAGTAACCTTCTCCGTCAAGTTGCCCCACTGAAATCAAATTCCTTTTAAGACCAGGAATGTGTCTTACATTTTGCAGCTTCCAAGTTGTCTGATTTGGAAGCTTCAAACGGATATCACATCTTCCCTCGATCTTTAAAGCTTCATCGTCAGCTAGATGGACCTTTCCAAAATCACCACTGACGTAGTTCTCCATGATTTCTCGGCATGGGGTGGCATGGAATGATGCCCCTGAATCCAAAATCCATGATTCAATTGGGCTGTTGATGCTGAGAATCATAGCATCGCCTGCTTCCTCGGCTACATTGGCAGATTCTTGTGCACCACCATTCCTTTTTGGTGCTCGACAATCCTTCTTGAAGTGTCCTAGCTTGCCACAATTAAAGCAGCTAAGATCTTTCTTCCTCAATCTAGATTTGCCTCTTCTAGATTTGGATCTGTTGCGATTGAAATTCTTTTCTGAAGTTCTTCCTCTGGACTCGGTATAAAGAGCCGAAGAGGTTGACACTTCACCCGATTCCCTCCGCCGAATTTCTTCACTCAATACCAGATCTCGAACATCATCAAACTTTAGTTTGTTGTTTCCTGATGAACTGCTAACTGTTGTAACAGTAGCATTCCAACTGTCTGGTAGAGATGATAAGAGAATCAAAGCTCGAACTTCATCGTCAAATTCAATCTCCACAGAACTCAACTGGGTTGTGATTGTGTTGAGTTCACTTAGGTGTTGAGCCACCGATGCACCTTCTGTCATTCGTAAGTTGAATAACCACCTCATCAAATGGACTTTGTTTGAGGCCGAGGGCTTTTCGTACATACTGGAGAGAGCCGCCATAAGACCCGCCATGGTCTTTTCTTTTGCTATGTTGAAGGCAACATTGCGGGATAACGTC
>JAPKLX010000312.1:46668-142556 GCA_026898415.1 Leonotis leonurus | reverse complement strand
ATTAGAATTAAACATAGTGTGAGAACTAGAAATTAATATAGACCATCGATTTATCGATGGTCTATAGTTCTTATTGATTACAACATCATTTAATATATAAAAATTAGCATGATGTAAAAAAAAATACAATCATTGATAATAAAAAATATGGTTGGATATATAAAAAAGTTACTTCTCATGTTCTCATCTATAAATCAATTTTCATAAAAACAAGTCTATATAAATAATGACTGCAAATCAATAAATATAGATCAGTGATAATAATTATGAATCAATCTAAATTGTTAGTCATTGCATAATTTACAGTCGGGTCGAACTAATATGATGTATCACATAAATGCATAAAATGTATTGATGAAATAATGATAATAATATATAAAATACCTTAATTTTGATTTCTACTTAAAATTTCGTATCTACCTAATCTCATTCTTATATATGTGTGTGTGTTTTGGCTCAGATAAAAAAAAATCTTTATGCAGGAAATGAGGAAAGATTTCAACCTTCAAATAAATATAGTATTGATTGTGATTTTATCTACAAATTGACTTATGTTTAAAAATTAATTTTCATGCTCATAAAATAATTAAAAATATTTATATTAAATTCAGTCAATCTCAATCATTAATTTTATAAAAATGAATAGTCTAGATTTTTTTCACACTTATTAATAATATTTTCCTAACCATATATATAGAATGCAATGTTGATGTTTTGGCTCCAACATAATAGTTTCCCATATGTCAAAAATCAACAATTAATTACTCAAATCTATGTCTAAACTAAGACAGTTTTGGCTCTGTCTGGTCACGTTTGAGATCTAAAACCCAACAAATTAAATTAACTAAAAAGGCATTATTAATATTATTATTGATAATGATGTAATGATACTGAAAGATGGCATGAAATATATTCTCACACAAAGCGGCTTTAATGACTTTTTATTGATGAAAGAAAAGTCTATAAAAGACACATAATTTAGATTGAAATATTGACAATCCTATTCATTTTAGCCTAAAATAAATTATTTTAATTATAATATGTTATGTTGAGGCAAGTGAAACCTATTCAGATGCTTAACATTGTTTATTGTTTTGTCAACAACTAAACAAAACATAATTATTTCTAATAATATATTTGCAAGTCAATCTTGGCATAAAAATAGACATGAAAAATAGTATACAATTTTAACTAACAAATCATATATTCGACATATCTATTAAAATATTATAAGACAAGCTTAATCACCCTTAATATTAATCTTAACTATACGTAGATTAAGTGTCTTGTTTGTAAAACATATATTGCTTAATATGTCCCCGTTATGCATTCAATTTAAAGGTGATTATGTAATATCATGTAAAAATCGATGTAATACGTGTAACTCACGTTAATTTTGCTTGTTGTAATTAAAAATGCATGTTTAACATGTTTAACAAATAATGCTCCTATTCTTTTTGAAGGGTCCCATTTTAATTTTTCTTGTTTTCTAATATATGTCTCATTTCAAAAATCTAAACTAATTTATGATATTCTTTTCATTTTATTCTTATTTAATACGACATTTGTCCCGCTAAAAGCGAACACAATAAATTAAATATGGAGGTTAAAAAATTAGATTTTATATTTTAAAAAAATAGGACCTAGTATTTTAAAGGAAACCTTTTCCTTTTGAAAAAACCAATCATTTTTAATAAAACGATCCAATAAGAAAACGTGGACACTGGACATATTAGTATATTGTAAATACATTGATGCATATTGTGTTACTCACAAACTAACTTGTAAGTAGCCATTTAATTAAATGTACAAAAACACATTCTCATAATCTAATTTTCACTTAGTCCTTTCCAAAAATTGACAAAAGAGGTCCTCTTTTTTCCACTTCAAGAATCCCACAAAACTGCAGTAAATCCTCTACTCTTTAACAACCAAATAGGCCCCTTTACTCTCACTTCCACCAATCCCATTTAATGATCCTCAACCAATCAACCTCTCCTACCCTTATATATATTCACACATGCACACACTCTTCATCACATCTCTCTCCAACACACAATTGCCACTCACTACCATTACTTCACAATGGCAACCTTCTTCTCCACTCCCTTTGCATGGCCACTTCTTACCCTAACCCTACTCGTAGTAGTTAATATGGCACCTCAAGTCGAAGGACGGGCCCTCTTCGTGTTCGGGGATTCGCTCGTGGACAATGGCAACAACAATTACCTTCTCACAAGCGCGAGGGCCGACGCCCCTCCTTATGGCATCGACTACCCTAGCCATCGCCCCACCGGCCGGTTCTCCAACGGCCTCAACATCCCCGATCTCATTAGTACGTGTCGTGTATATCGATCGACGGGTGTGCATTTCTTTATGTAATGATTTTAATTTTATATGTGATATGTGGTGTTTTAAATTTGATTAGGTGAGCATCTTGGAATGGAGCCTACAGAGCCATATTTGAGCCCATTTCTCAAAGGGCAGAAGCTTCTTGTTGGGGCTAATTTTGCTTCTGCAGGTGTTGGAATCCTTAATGACACTGGAATTCAATTTGTAAGTACATTTAATTCACTAATTTATTAGCTCCCATTCTTTGCTAGCTTTTCTATAATTGGACTTTTAAAATGTAGCCTAAGTTGTAAGTAGGTGAGGCACACACACATGTTAGTAGCATTATTTACTTCCCCTTTACAAATAGCATTAAAGAAACCAACATTCAATTATTACTTCTAAATATTCTTGTACAGTACTTCCTTCATTGACCGAAAATATACATTCTTATCACATGTACAAACTTTCTCTACACGAAAAATGTACTCTTATTACATATTTAGGTCGTCCACCAAAAATGTATTCTTTCCTTTTTTTTAGATACGGTGGTCCCACAAAAAACTCACTATTTTAAATTTCACATATATTCTACTTTGTATGTCTATTCTTCCACTAAAACACACTTTGCAGTTTTTTCCTTAAAATCCGTCCGACTCTCTCACGACACACTCAAGAGTAGTATTTTTCGAGTAAATATTCTTCTACTTATTATTAGTGCAGTGCCACGTCTTTTGTAAATAAGTGAAGTTTGCCTCAAATCAAACCCTATTATCATCCTCTCTTCTAAAACCCTAATTAATCCCATGCAAACAATATTCAAGCTCTCTCCCTCGATCTATTAGATCGTTCTAACAGTTGATGTGTTGCAGTTAAACATCATTCGAATTGGGAAGCAACTGGAGTACTTCCAACAATACCAGACACGTGTCAGCAACATGATTGGGCCAGAGCAAACCACCCAACTAGTGAACCAAGCCCTAGTTCTCATCACCCTTGGAGGCAACGACTTTGTCAACAATTACTATCTCGTCCCATTCTCCGCTAGATCAAGACAATTCTCCCTACCCGACTACGTTCGTTACATCATCTCCGAGTACCGGAAAGTCCTCCACGTACGTTCCCGTAAACGATGTAACAACACCCGCTACAAAAAGATCAAAAAAAGATACTAAATAAAAGTGTGATTTTGGTGATGCAGAAACTGCATGATTTGGGAGCAAGGAGGGTTTTGGTGACGGGGACGGGCCCACTGGGGTGCGTCCCGGCTGAGCTGGCACAGAGGAGCCGGGCCGGGGAGTGCTCGGCGGAGCTCATGAGGGCGGCGGGGCTCTTCAATCCCCAGTTGGTGGAGATGCTCGATGGCCTCAATGGGGAATTAGGGGCTCATGTGTTTGTTGCTGCCAACACTCAGCAAATGCATATGGACTTCATTTCTGACCCTCAGGCATTCGGTATGTACCCCACCACATTAATTAATTCTCTACTTTAAAATTTAAATTGTGTTTTTAATCTTTGGTTTAATTTTGATTAGAATCGGTTAGATTTTATCTTTTATTTTGAAATGAACATAGAGAAAAATTAACATTTTTGTAAAGATTATAAAATATCCTTAGGCCATATCAAGTGGCAAGGTAGTTGAGTTACAAACTAGCACTTCAAATTAATTGGTATTGAATAGTCCATTTAGTGTGGGCCATGTAGTGCTTTAATAGTAAAAACTAGCTATAGCTTAGATAGTAATGAAACTAATTACTACATTTTTGAAAATAAAAATGTGCCCCTACTTACAAGTGATATGACAAATATTTTAATATTTTTTAATTATCAATTTTCATTTTAAGATTTATTTAATAATAAACTATATTTTGATATAAATCCAATAATGAAACATTAGAAATTGAAAATAACAAGTTTGATAATTCATTTGCCTATGTATAACATTCTTATATAAGCAGTTGACATGGTTTAAATATGTCTACCGCAGGTAGGGTAGCAAAACCGATTACAAAACAAAAGAATTTCGACTCACAATTCAGCTCGAAAATAATTTTTTGCAGGAAAATATAAACCGGGTCCGGCCCAAATGGTACTTTTCATGTTGGGCTGGATTGTATCGGGCAATTTTGACAGCTCTAACTTATTTAATTCACAATTAGACAAACTTATTTAATTCACAATTAGACATACGAGTATCGCTTGTACACATTCCATGAAGACTTTAATTACACAATATATAACACGAAATAGTAAAAGACGATCCGGATTAATGTTTTTCACTTTACGTATGCAGGATTTATTACATCGAAGATCGCGTGCTGCGGACAAGGCCGATACAACGGAATCGGGCTTTGCACGACGCTATCAAACTTGTGCCCTAACAGAGACCTCTATGCATTTTGGGACCCATTTCACCCCTCAGAGAAGGCCAACAGAATTATAGTGCAACAAATCTTGAGTGGGGATACTCAGTACATGAAGCCCATGAACCTTAGCACCATCTTGGCTTTGGACTCAAGGACCTAAGTTATTTCGATTTTATTTTTATTTATGTACTTTTATTTGTGGTTGTTGTGTTGTTGAGGGCAGTGATGATTATGTGTAATAGTATCATTGCTGTCGAGAGTTTGGGTATTTGGGAAATAATTTTTAGAGAATTGTTTATTTCATTTTCTTTTCTTTTTTGTTTGTGAGGGAGAGTTTGGTGAAGAAGCTAATTAATTTGTGGAAGTGAGTTTGGAGCATTTTAGTATCAATTTGTTGGCTCTTTCTTTTAGTATTTCTTGAGATTGATCGACAGTGAGCTTCAATATCACTAGCTATTTTATTTGAATGTCTAGCTATTAATGGCACTCATAAATAATACTCCTTCCGTTCGATAAACTATGTCAACTTCTTTTCGGCACACATACCAATATTCTTTGTTTGTTAGTGTATTAGTGACTTATTTTAGTATAAAATAGGCCAAGTTCTTTACCTAAAATAGAAAGTGACCTATTTTATTGGAACGTCCCAATCGGAAAATGTGACCTACTTTACCTGGACGGAGGGAGTAATTGGGTAATGGTATGTAGAGTGGCTAAAGGAGATTGAATTTTGGGGTACGGGTTTAATTATCCGTACTTGAACGGGAAATTGAATACTCAATACTTGATTAAAACGGGTCTAGAACAGGATACATGTAGAAAAGTAAAAAATATTCTAACATTCGGGTACCCAATTAATTATTCGAACGGGTTATCCGAAATTACCAATTTTTAAAAAATTATATTAAATTATTAATATATTTTAATAAGATTAATTAATATAAACGATGTCTGAGAAGGAAAGAATATATATATATATATATATATATATATATAATACATTTCTTATTTAGTTACTTGATTTGATATTTGAGTTTGATTAAGAATGTATTCATTTAAAATAAATATATGTTAAAATAAATGTATATTCACTTGATGTTTTGATGTGATTAAATGGAGTAAAATAAATTCCTAGGATTCGTATTTTTTTTTTTCTTTCTTTTGATACAAAGTTTTAAATGTGTTAGTATGCCTTGAATCTGGTTTGCCGCTACGCAAACAGGGGTCTCGCTGAATTGTGTTAGTGGGCCCAACCCATCTGATGTACTCTATTTATATAGAAGTAGGGCACGCATTCTGTATCTGTAGCCGTCACTATCATAATAAAATATGTTCTCCTTTTCTGCCCGTGGACGTAGCTAACACAACGTTGGTGAACCACGTAAATCTGTGTCTCTTTACGTTTCTGTTTGTTTCGATTACTCAATTATCCTATTTCGTTACAACAAAATGCATAACTAGTGCTCGTAAATTAATTTATGAAATGCTTCTAGATTCACATAACTCCATTCACTATTTATGTTAGTATCACTAGAAAGTGAATTGGATTGAACTATCTTGTTAAGTAGGCCTGAATTGATAAATGTATTTATTTCGGACTTGAAATGAATTTAAAAGAGCTTCAAAATATAATAAATTTGATAAATGTATTCTTTATAAATTTTGTACAAATATTACTATATACTTAAAGCTATTGATTATAATAATATTATATAAATATTTTAAAGTATTTGATTCTGAAATAGATTTTACATGTGTCTAGGAAGAGATTGATCCTATTCTAAGCTAGGTTACAACTTACATGAGCCAAGAAAAAAAGGAGCTCGTTTCACTAAAGGTGATCCGATCTAATAAATTCATCTAATATAATGATTAGGGGTGTGAATCGGGATGGGATCGGGTACTCGTCTCAAAATTTATCGATTTTGTGGTTACGGTTCCAGTCCCGATCGGGATTTTAAGAGTCCCAAATCCTAAAATTGAAAAGTTTTAAGTCTCGGTCCCGAATAAAAATGACTCGAATGGTCGCGAATAGACTTGAATTTATGATCAGGACCAAAATTTTCCGAATTTATAAAATTAATTCTGAAAATCGGGATTTCGGAACTCCCAAGTCTCGAAAATTTCCAAAATTATAATCCCGGTCCCAGTTCTAAAAATTTCGAGATTCGGGATCCCGAATCCCACCGGTACTCGGGTTAAGAAATATATGTTTCAAGTTATGATCCCAAACTCTCACACCCCTAATAATGAACGGTTCTGAATCAGTTTATAACGAATTTGGACCGAACTGGATTGTGTTAGTCCGGTCAAGTTGACAACTATCAACCTTGATTATCAAGTGAAATAGAAAGGTTATATACTTATTTAGTTATTTAACAATAGATGAATAAATACTTGATGGAACAAAATGGGCTCAATCGTTTTACTGTCGGAAACATTCAAGTCCAGCCCATTTAGATGGTCTATTATTTCTTCTCAAAGTGGAAAATACCAAAATTTAACTGTATTCATTCACTGATCAAATTTGAATTGTTGCAGTTAAATAACGTTGAGTTCAACGGATTCCCTATATATAATGCGACCTAATCTATTTGAACTCATAGATTAGGCCAACATTATTGGTGTCACAGTCTCCATTTTCCAACATTTAAACTCACCCTAATCATGAATCATCAAGATATATCAAATGCAACACTTTACTACTCATAATTTGTCTAATTTTAACTACAAAACTAGATCCTACTTATTACACAATTCCATTACCTTAAACTACTCCACCTACATTTTGAACTTCATATTCAAGTTTCACTTCATTTAATGTATAGATAGAACCAACTACTCCGCAACTAGAGCATATCCTTAATTGGGGTTCTTGTTAGTTTTTGTTTTGGTAATTTTCAGTAACTTTTGGTAGGGTCCACCATGTTTTGAGAGCTTTGTAAAAATATTTGTGGTGGACGACTCTCGAAATCAGGGCTCTCGTATTTAATTAAAAAATATGATGAAATATTTATGCATAAAAAATTAAAAATAGGGGGCGGGAGCCCTGCACTAGAGAGATTCGCACTCCCTAGTGCGAGTGAAAGTATGGCCTCCGATTTCGTAACTCCCCAATGCAAGGCTCCTGTTCACTCTTGCGTTGAAGATGCTATAACGTTCCATTCCATCAATATGTGTTTATTTATAAATTAAACTATTACAACCATATTTAGCACTTCCTCCATCACATATTATATATCTACTTCAATATTTGTACTTAAAATGTCCTTTAATTGTAATAACATAATTATATAATTATAATCACTAATTTGTTTAATCATAATTTGTTTACACAACTCTACCTCCTTATTTTTCTAATCCAAAAAAAATGATGAAATGTTTGGGAACAAGCTTAAATTCTTAATTTTTACGACATAAAATTATTATGCGGTAAAAAAGAAGTGGATATTTATGATGGGACATAGAGAGTACAACATAAAGGGATAATAATTTTTAAATACATGAACTATCCACATATTTCGAAATTACACATGAATTAAAAATTTTGTATTACAAATTTACAACATATATGAACTAACCAAAATGGTTTACGTTTTGCCATTTTGGGATGTCCACGAAAATGGTTTACATTTGAAACTTTCCTTTTATAGTAAGTGAACCCACCACATCCACTACACACAACACAATTTAAAACAATACTTTAAGTGAGACCCAAACTCCACTAACTACGCACAATCAATTTAAAACTATATATAAAGTGGGACCCTAACTCCACTCACTACATATTCTCATTAAAGTCAAAACACAATATTAAAACTCGTGCCGAGTCAAACCGTTAACCATTTTCATGGACGGAGGGAGTATTATTTTTTTTTTTTTGAAATTGCACATAAAGATCAAATATGTCGTATAATACACGAACAACATTTTTTTTTTTCAAAATTGTACAAACAAATTAAAATCTACGTGGACGATTATAAACTTTGATTTTTATGTTCATTCTCCTAAAAAATTGATTGTTCGTGTGTTATAAAGAAAATTCAGATAATAGTTTGTATATTATAAAATATATATTTTAGTAGATGTGTGATTCAAAAAATTTATGGATGATTCATATATTGTAGTGTTAGAACTCCAATGTGGCTAAAAATCCCTAACTTTGTAGGCCTTAAATGATGACCACATTTGGACCATGACAAGTGATTAGTGACATTTAATTTTAAACTTTAGTGTAAAATTGTGTACTTCTTGACAGACAATTAAATTTTGAGAAGTCCCTTTGAGTTTGAGGTTGTTGTAATACATGTGCAATATATGTCATTTACATGTGGAGGCAGTTGAAGTTTTAATTTGTTAGTTCTTTGCTTGATAAAATTATGTACCAAAAAAGTTGTGTCTAGCATTATGGGGGAACAATCCCTATTAATTTATTTTCTTCATTTTCATTATGTATTTGAATAATAATATGTTTATTTTATACTTTCCCTCTGTCCCAATAATCATGATACAATTTATTATTTTAATACACTCAAATGAATATAAATTGTGTCATGCTTACTGGGACAGATGTAGTACAATTTTTCTATATGTTTGAGTGAACGTTTGTGGCTAAAAAAAATAAATAAATAAACATTTCATTAGCAATTAAAAAACATTTAATTAGTTATAGTAATGAACTAGGGCTAGATCTTTGACTACATTATTATGAGAATAATAAAAGAAAAATTAGATGTTCAATAATTTTATATTCGATTGTTGACAGTTGACAAACATATACAGGATTCATTCTCTCATTGAATTAATGATTGAATATGACACAAGAATTATTAAATGTTAGTCTATATGAACGTTTGAGACATAATTATTCAAATGAATATATTATTAAATATGACACTATTATGTAATATTTAAATTCGAGTCATATACATTTCTATAGCTGATCATCCCTTATCGAGTACTAGTTTTCGGTATATAAATTGACTATCGTGCAATTCTTATTATATAAAAATTAACTGTATTACATTTCTAGGTACCTGATCGGGTGCCGATTTATTATATTACTCCCCCCATCTACTAAGCCTGACACCTTTTTTCCGACACGGTTATTAATGAGAATGTATAAAGTAGTGTAAGAGTGATAAAAGTAGTAGGGTCCACACATTTTTTAAGAGATAACTTTTACTATTTTTAGAATGTGTCAAACTTAGTGGGACGTCTCAATAATAAAAGTGTGTGAAGGTTAGTGGGACAGAGGGAATACATATTAAAAATAAAATATTTTAAATTTTCTAAATATTTATACGATTGAATTTAAATATATTTATGTCCAATCCAGTTAGTAAAATAAATTTATATTTTAGGAATGTAAAAAATTTTAAAAAAACAAAAAAATTATTTTATTAACCAGTTCTGTCGGTTAACCGATATTGAACTAGTCGACGACTGGTTAGCCGATATCAAACCGATTGATGGCCATAAATACCACCCCAACGTTTATAAATTGTTGCAAGTCAACTTTTATTATAGAAGTTGATTTCCAGCAACTTATACACATGGAGAATTAATTTATAGCAATTTATAGATATGTGCAATAAATTTGAACAAAAAAGCTACCATAAAAAGTTATACGAGTAGAGATAATGTTTAGTAAGTGAATGTATTTGCCTTAAAAATTATACCCACAAAAGTCATTAATACATTTATCAAATGGCATTAATTAGTTATAACCTCCCTCCCCCAACCCCCCTCCCCTCCTCCACTTATAGAATAATATTATTTTTTTCTTAATTAATTAATTTGTTCCAACAAATAAACTTGCAATTAAAAGAAAATTCTTCAACACCATATATAGTTATTAAATTAATGAAATCACTATATATGCATATCAATTCATGAATAAACTTAAAGGAGTGTTTGCATATATATGATTAATCTTCAATGTTTTTATTAATTTGGATGATGACGATCTTCATTATCAATGACTTATCATATAAAGATCTATATTAGTTCATGTTTTATACATAAGTGATTTATTTTATTTTTTATAATTAATCACACCAAAATACACTAGTTTCAGTTCAACTTAATTTCATATAAAATATTATCAGTGTATCATTATTTATGTTAAAAAGTAAATAAAACACTTATAATTTGATAAAATTGAGCGATAAATAATGAGACGGATGAAGTATTAATTTTCAAATTTAAGTTTAAATTATAAATTGAGCAAACTTTCTAATTTTCACGTAAAATTGAATACTCTCATTCCACATTTGATTTAGAAAAAAATCAAATTGAAAATTTGATTAATTAGGATATAATAATGAATAATATAGAGATGTAATGATAAATATGAAATTATATAAATGTATTGAATATAATTTTGAAAAAATTGGGAGGGGAAATTTTGATTTTATGTGACATTTAGATACTTTACAAAGTTTATGATTTCAAAATTTAAATTTGAAATAATTGTTGCATTCTAATACAATTAATCCTTATCCCTAACTATGCCAAATGTACATACATTGTCCCTAACAACTGTCAAATTTAATACAGTAGCTGACTTATTAGGCTCTTTTTTGTATCATTATTTTTGACTTCAAACTCTTGTCCTTAAATCACTAATTGCACCATTCCATTAGTTGAAAATCCACCCATACATAAACCCACCCATCCCCACAAATCAATCCAAAAAGAAAACACTAGAAATCAACCTTCACCAGTTCTCTTTGATTCTCATTGAAAAAAAAAGATGAAAACCACAATAGTTTGTGGTGCTCTCTTCCTCATTTTGGCTTTGACTTATCTGCCCTTCAAGGCGGAAGCAAAGGCGTTTTTCGTGTTCGGAGACTCATTGGTGGATAATGGCAACAACAACTACCTGGCCACCACTGCCAGGGCGGATTCACCGCCCTATGGCATCGACTACCCCACAGGCCGCCCCACTGGCCGCTTCTCCAACGGACTCAACATTCCCGATATCATTAGTAACGTTTCTTTAATTAATTAATTAATACCTTTAATTTTCTTTATTTTCTGCTTTTTTGGATTCAAGAATTGGTTGTGTTTTTCAAATAAATGTTGGCATAGCCTTGCAATTTTGATTTTGCATGCAATGCATGAACGTGAAGGGGGTGAGACATAGTAAAAGAGTACATTTTTGCCGTTCTATTTTAAATTGATATCAGGGGCAACAAAATTTGGTAAAAATTGAAAATCGAATCGAATCGAGTCAGATTGATAAATTCGGTTCGATTTCATTTTTGGTATAAAAAATTGAACTGAAATATATTATACAATAATTATTTATTTAATATTTTTGATTTTGATATTTTCTATTGTTAACCTAAACTGAACCGAGATTTTATGTTCATTTTTTTCCAGTTTCAATTTTATATATTTTTTTCTTTGTTTTTTTTTGATTCAGTTACCGTACCGAACCGTGCTCACTCCTAATTAAATATTTATCAATATAATTGATAGTAATGCATATCCAAATTTAGATACAATAGTTTTATCTATATAAAATTTTTATTGACCATGAAAATTCACATTAATTAATTACTTGCACCATGCATGTTTTTTTATCTGTATATTGACTATATGTATCTAAAGATTAATAATTGAGTGTATATTTAGTAGTTCAATATAAAATGACACTTATTTTATAAATAAATTAAAAACCTGACAAATAATATGAATATTCAACTCCAAGAAATATATATGGAATTAATTTATAGAAAATTTGATTTAAATAAATTTGTAGGTGAAGTAAATGGATGGGAACCAACATTGCCATACCTAAGCCCAGATCTGAGTGGGAAGAAATTAGTGGTTGGTGCCAACTTTGCTTCTGCTGGTGTTGGAGTACTAAATGACACTGGAATCCAATTTGTAAGTTTTCTTTGTATTAATTATTACACATATATATATATGATGCAACAATATTTTTTTCATTCTTGTCTTTATTCTTTTATTGTCATACCAGCACTTATTGGGTTTTAATATATAACTGTCACCTTCAAAGTTTTGGATGCTAGCTTTCTCTTTGGCCTAAAAACTAAACAGAGGAAATAGTAATTAATGTTGATATAGTAGTGAGTTGACTTTTTTTTTATTGGATGATATTATTTTTCACTAATATTTATTGAATATAAAATTTATTTATAATATAAAGAATCATGACTAATATTTATTTGAAATTTTAAAATAGAAATGATACATTCTGTTTTTAAAATTTGTCAACCCTATAAATCAAATTAAAAGTGGCATGAAATGCGAAAAATAATTAGATTTTTAATTGGATGGGATAAATCATATTATGTTTCAAATTAAACTAAATTAAGTATAACAATTGAAATTGAATAAAATAAATAAAAATATACTATATAAATTGATAGAAGAACATACTCACTCCATCCAATTTTTTTTATACCTATTTTGCTATTTTGGTCGATTCATAAATTTCGTACTCGATTCTTTTTTTTCTTTTCTGGTGAACGGGCCCCTTCACTTTTTACATACAATTCAATTAAATATAATAAATTAAGTGAAATTCAAACTTCAGTTAATGCATAATTAATTCTAAACTGTGTTTGGGTTGACTCCAAGCAATTTTACACTTTTTATTTAATTAATTCTAAAGTAAATTCAAATTATGTTTCCCTGATCACCACTAATTATAGTTTTATGATTGGGTTTTGTGCAGGTAAACATTATTAGAATATATCAACAGTTGGCCTATTTCAAGCAGTACCAGCAAAGGTTGAGTCAAATTGTAGGACAACAAGAGGCCAAGAAAATAGTGAATGAATCACTAGTGTTGATTACTTTAGGTGGAAATGATTTTGTCAACAATTACTATTTGGTCCCTTTCTCCATCAGATCTCAACAGTATTCACTTGACGAATATGTCCCTTTTGTCATCTCCGAGTACAAAAAAGTCTTGCAGGTAACAGAACCTTATTCGATTAAATTGTTTTAAAATTGATTTCCTATTGGTTCATATTGAATTATTGTGTCGGGGCCGAGCCTCATCTTTGGAGTCGACCCAATATGGTTTGATTTAGAGCTTTCACTTTAGCTTTAGTAGCAAGGTGATTCGTCACAACAGATTTGGTGTTTGTATGTACGATATTTCTATTTTCACTAAAGCTTTTAATAATAATTGATATAAATGTGATCTAGTGATATATAAGTCAAAAATTTGTCACTACATATTTTAGTGACAAAATATATCGTCACTATATATGTATTCGTGTAGTGTGTGCTCTTATATATAACTTCAATCAGCCTTTTTTCATCACTTAAGTTCTACTAATTCTCAGTCCACTCTAGTTGAACGTGGGTCGGGCCGAATTTAACCCTAATGAAAATAGGATTATCTAGAAGTGTTGTGATTCTTAATAACAATTTTGTTGTTGTTCATGATACAGAAATTGTACGAACTCGGGCCTCGAAGGGTTCTGGTGACTGGAACAGGACCGTTAGGATGTGTGCCAGCAGAACTTGCCCAACATAGTAGGAATGGGGAATGTGCAGAAGAGCTAATGAGGGCTGCCTCACTCTTTAACCCTCAATTGATTCAAATGCTTAATGAACTCAACAAAGAAGTTGGTGGAGCTGTGTTCATTGCAGCCAACACCAACCAAATGCATCTTGATTTCATCTCCAACCCTCAACAATTTGGTAATTATCATTTCCTTTTCTATTTCATATACAATTATATATATAGGAAAAAATTATATAGGTCATAATTTTAAAATAATTGTTTTTTGTTATTTTAGGAAATAAGTCATTAATAATGAGACATTTTGAAAATGAATACAAGTCATCAATAATGCCTTAGAGAGATATAGTATGTTCTTTAAAAAATTTATTTCTTATTAAGAAAATGGAAGGGTAAATCATAATTGTATGAATCACCCAATGATCACCAAAGCTAAAACATAATGATTATTATAATTGTTTCTATATCAAGTACAAGGCAAAATTAATGTTAATTAGTGCATCATTAATTGAAGGTAGGTGCCATTAATTGATGTCATATGTAGGTAACAATTAGTATTAGAACACTCATAACTCATAATCAATTTAATGTGTGTCAATGGCGTTGGATTAATGGATGAGATTATTATTCTATTTTTGTGTTTCATTACATATCTAAATTTATTATTTTAATGAATCATAATAATATTTAATTAAATTAATGTATAATTTATTTAATATGTGAGAAGTAGTTGCAATTTCCAAATACCTAACAATATATATATTTTTTTTATGTGGAATAGGATTTGCAACCTCAAAGGTAGCATGTTGTGGGCAGGGTCCATACAACGGATTGGGCCTTTGCACACCGTTCTCGAACCTTTGCTCGAACCGGAATTCGCATGTGTTTTGGGACGCATTCCATCCGTCCGAACGAGCCAACCGGCTTATAGTCCAGCAAATTTTAAACGGTTCCAACACCTACATGCACCCAATGAACCTCAGCACGATCTTGGCTATGGATTCCCGGACCTAAGGAAAATCTGGGATCTAGAGACTATTTTTGGAGGCATGAAAATTCCAAAAAATATATATATATTAAATTTCATGTATTTAAAAATAGTACTCCATTCATCTGAATTTAGTTGATCACTTTTCTTTTATGGAACTAGTCTTGATCATCATGGGCCAACTTCAATTGTACTTTAATGATATTTGAGAGCTTTTCTTTTACCTTGTGTAATGATTTTATGGGCTTCTTAGCTTTAAGCATGGAGATGTTTGGTGACTATTTGGAATAATTCAATGTATTTTTGTGAGAAAATGGTACTAGAGTATATGAAATTCTTTCTGGTCATAGACATGTTTATAAAACTGTGTATAATCGCAACTTTTTTTTTTTTTTTATATCTATAAACGATATAGTGGAATAAAAATAAATGACTTTTGCATGGGTCATGCAAAATTGGGAGAGATTTGAGAGAAAAAAAACATTGTAGTGATTTTACTTTTATATAGTAGTAATATATTATATTATTTTATTGTAATTTATCATAATTGTTATTAGAATATTAAACCACCCTTAATACATGATTTACTTATGCGTATATTAAAGTTAAAATACGATATAAGATAAGAAACTATATTTGTAATGCATATTTATATTATTTTTATGGTTCTTAATAGTACTTTCCTATTCCTAATACAATTAACTATGTTACAAATACAAAATTTTAGAACAGTTTTAATAACTTTTATTGTCGTATTTATTTAATACTACTATAAGTGGAAATGAAATACAAATTTATAAATTAAAGTTACTAAAAGTAGCAATCAATATATAGATGACCAGCGAAATAAAAAAAAATCGATATAACATAATAATATTCAAACTTCATATTGAACAAAGTTCAAGCAAAAAAACGGAAAATAAGAAACAAGATTAAATTTTTTTCAAAAGTCAAACACATGATAATATAAATCGATACTGAATGATCCATGAGTATATAACACGTTCACTTACAAAAGTTTATGAACTATTGAAAATTCGACTTGATAAAAATTCGTTCAATATTTTTTCGTTAACTAAATGAACCAAACTAGTCTCGAACTAAGCGTAAATTATTTTTTAAGCTGAACTCGAGTCTAATGATATTTGATTTAGAAGGTTCGCGAACATGTCCCTATATAATCTTAACGAGCCGAACTGAATAGTTTGCAAACATTATTAACGAGTTTGTTCATAAACTTTAAAAACGAGCCGAGCTTCAAATATTTCACGAACCCTATATATGAATTAGTTTACGAACTTCTCAAATTAATATAAAAATATAGATATTAACTCAAATAATTTAATAACTTATAAATTTTTTAACAAGCTTGAACTCGAATAGTTAAGGAACTCAAGCTGTGTTCGAGTCTGGTTCAAATTCTCTATTAAATCGAATAATAAAAAAACTGAATTCAAGCTCAATATTTTATTTATCGAACTGAATTTGAGTTTGATTTTGCCTAAACACGAGTGATGGAGGGAAAGAAATGAAAAGATGATATTAATTTACTTATATATGTCTATATAAAAAATATTATGCCCCGGGGATGGCCTGGACTTGCCAGGCTAGTACCTCCGCTCCAACAAATACTCTTCTACTTAATAGTACGAAATGTATGAATAGTACTCAATCATATGATTCATACATATATTAAGTTAAATAAAACTAAATACCACATTTTGATTTGTATGATTCAATATAATTCATATTATTTATACACACAAATATAAAAAATAATTGGAAGGGTATTTTAGTGTAAAAAATATATAAATGACTAGAGTTTAAATATTACTCGCTTCGTTCCATTATTATTTTTTTACTTTGACCAAAACTGTGTTAGTTGTATTATATCGGTAGTTATTATTTATTTTTAATAATCTTGTTGAATTATTTTGTATATTCACACTAAGGGGGGTGTATTGGTTTAAGATTTCATAGGATTTTAAAAGACTTTTTTCTTATAAAAAAATCCGCTGGTATTCAATCAGGATTTCATGTCATTTAAAAACAATCCACTAGTATTCAATCAGGATTTTTCAGATTTTTTAAAGAGTCCAGTGAAATCCATCGGTATTCATTCAAGACTTTTTACAATTTAAAAAGAATCCACTGGTATTCAAAAATAGAAGGATTTTATAGGATTTTCAGTTAGATGGATTTTGATGGACTTTTTAGTGTTATTTCTACACGCTAACAATCCGATAGAAACCCATCAGATTTCATAGGACTCTTGGAATGAGTCAACAATCCCTATTCACCGCCGCTGCATATTTTCTCTTCACCGCTACATAATTTCTGTTGACCACTGCATAATTTCTTTTTTCCTCTTCTTTGATCGATTTACTCTTCCAGTTGGAGTTCGTTTAGCGTCCTCCCACCCAAGATATATATATATATATTTACAGTATGAATCTCCCTATGAAAAGTTATTGACGTGGGTTTTGCTTAGTTGCAGCCGTTGTCTCCACCGCCTCTCTCACCTCGTCAGTTGGAATTCATGTATAACCTCTTTACATATTCTTTTCACAAACCTTTTTTTTACTCGTGCTTCTCATCTAAATTATGTTTACGTTTGAAAATTATATTTATCTTTTCACAAATTATGATTTGAAGAAAAAGACAAATAAAGTCGTGATTTTATTAAATTATGTTTTCAAACGAATTACTTTTAAAAAATTGCAAATCTTAAATGTAAATACATGATTGATACTGTGATATTATTTGCTTTTAATTGGTTTATTATTAATTGGATTAATAACTATAATATTATGGAGAATTATTATTATTATTTTTTTCTTTGACTCTTTTTAAATTCGAATGTATGAAAAAATATGAACTCTTATCGTATTTCATAAATCCATCAAAATCTGCAAAGTCCACAAAGTCCTACATATTCCATTAAAATTCTGATTAAAAAGTCTTTACAGAATCCTGCAAAATCTTAAAAGTCATAAAAATCCTGTAAAATCTTTTAAATCTGCAGGACTTTTTTCAACTTAAAAAGTCCTTTAAAATCCTAATCCAATACATCCCCCTAAATATAATACTGTAAACATATTTTATATTTGCCACTATATATAGAAATGAAATTTAAGAAGAGAAAATAGGTTATATCTTATAATAGTCATTTACAAATAATAAATTCAAAAGTTAGTTAATAAAATAAAATATTAAAATATTAACCATATTTTAAGTTACATGCTATAAATAATCTTAATGATAGTGGGGCGGTGGTTGACAGAATTGGTTTGTAAAGGATATTTTTGAATAAAATGATTAGTACTTATTATTTTTATATTGATGAATATTTTTTAAATTTATTATATAGAAATGATTAGTATAGAAATTAAGTCATTTAAAAATTAAAAAAAAAAATCAGAAAATAGTAAATACTAAATTAATTTATATTAATTTTATCTAATGATAAAGTAAACACTCTCTAAATCAAAAACAAAGTGATGTACATGTAAGAAAGAAAAGAGAATTAAAATACAATCTTGGGTACATGAGATATGAGGATGTCATGTTGAGGCAGATTGAGAGTTTGCAGATTTGGGCAACCACAGATTTGGAGTTCCTTGAGGCGCCGCATTCCACCTTCTTCAATGTCGATTTGTGTGAGATTGTACATATTTTAAATACACATTCTATAACTGCCAACTGAAAGCAAATCATACATAAATGTAGGATAACAGTTACAATAATCTATTTTATTTCAAAATTTGTATGTGTATTAATTACGAAGTGGGAACCTGAAGAATTATATGAGAATTTAAATCAATTAATATGTTATTATTGTTTGGAGAAGACACGTTGATGATCAAAAACATATGGAATGTCAAGGTTTGTTCATCGTATATTTCTGAAATATGTTGCATTGAGATATTATAATTTTTTTGCATTAGATAGTTGCATTGTTTGTTTGAATAAAACATAATTGTATGTGTATCACTTTGAATTGTAGGAATGGAGTAATTAAGCACTTATTTATACTGCAAAACTGTTGGTGGCAATGGCAACAACTTCTTCATATTGATATTAGAATATTACAAAAGCAGATTCATCTGCCTCAAAATTTATGTCTTTATTGCCAAGAGCAGTTGGCATGCCGTGTTGACTGTAATTTTGTTATTGTAGCTGATATTAATTGATTGACTTATTTAAAACGGGTAAGTGAATGTGTCTTCATTAAGTTTATGCTCGAATTAATATTCAAATTCGTTTCATTTGAACATTCGAGTTCCATTCGAGCTCAATTCAATAAATAATAATCATTTATAATAATCAAAAATAATCTATCTCACTTATTTATCTAAAATTAATTATTACGATTAATTTAATTAAATATAAAACCTTGAATCGAGCTTTCAGTCTAGCTTCAATCTAGAATAACTTTTTTTTAAAATAAAAAGTTTATACAAGCTTAAAATAAAATAGGTTATTGCATCAATTTTACTATCAAATATAATTATTGATCGAAGCAAATAAACTTTGTTTATGAAGCAAATATGTGTAATTTAGTAAGCAAATGATTAATAATTTGATTTATTAATAAAATAGTGTAACTTATGAAGCAATAAGAATTGATTTATTAAGCAAATTGAATAAATTTTAAAGCAAATTGAATAAATTTTAAAGGAAATAGAATGTTACATATAATCTACTAGAAAATGGAATTAATAATCAAGCAAATAAATGTATTAACCAAATGGGCTAAACGAGATTACTTTATGTAAAAATAAATTACATTAATTTATTAATTATATGATTTATTTTATCAAGAAAATAGTTTATTTTGTGCAATAAATAGATTTAATTCATTAAGTAAATAGATTAAATTTAGGGATAATTGTGAAAACTACCCTTTTTTGTAACAATAAAATGAAATATGCCATCTTTTGTAAAAACATATGAAATATGCCCAAAAAGACTGTTTTACCCCTGCTTATCTAGCCTAAAAGGGTTAGTTTTACACCATTAATGGAAGTATATCGGCTGGAAATATTCCTCGTACCCGATACTGAGTCCCTTTATCGGACAGTGGGTCTGGTCTAAACAATGCCACGTACTAACATTTTAAATGGTTGGTTTTGAACAAATATTTCTCTATTACATATATGGTTAATAATTTATATTTCAAAATGATTTCAATTAATAAGATGACTCAAAATATTTCAAACCAGTATGAAACAAAAATCTGGTCGGAAAAATATGGATCGGATTTTAACGACCGGGTTTTGGAATAGTGACCGGGTTTTTAAATAGTGATCGGGTTTTGACGACCGGGTTTTTGTTTTTCACGACCGGATTTTGATGAAATTGCTTGAGCATATTACTTTTTGAAATTAGAACATGTTTAAACCATGGGAATAAATCTTGGCAGAAAATCGCTTCTAAAATGGTATCAGAGCCTTAGGTTTATTAAGGAATTATATTTATTTATTGCATTTAATTATTTCCTAACGGAGGAGACTCCAAAAGAATATGGATCCGGACGCTTGTCCGAGATGCTTTGGTTACAGGAATTTTCTCCAAATATTGGAGAATATAAATAGACAGCACCAAGAGAAATTTTTCTTTTGGGCTTCCAAGTTGGACGAGAGGATTCATAGTCCTGTATCCGGAGATGAACAGTCACGGATCATCACTATGATGCTCAGATACCAAGATCTGCAAGCAGCAAATCTCTCTCTACAAGGAGAGGTATACCAGCAAATGGAAATGGGACATTCAACCCATTTCTAATGAGTCAAGACAGGAGGGAGTTCACTCCGGTCTTCAGAGAAATCGACCCCGACTTATCAAAATTCTCGGTTGATTTAAGGGAGATCCAGAAGACGGTACAAAATTATGGCAACCGCCTAATTAATGTACCCCAGGAGATAAAAAGAATATCAAGTCAACAAGATGAGATCCTAACCATCTTGCAAGATATTCAGAGTCGAGTTGGCCAATTAGAGAACAGATCTCTTCCTGAAAGAAGAAACCGGATGCTGTTCCCCGAAGGGCCAAAATATCCTTTACCAATAAAGGATAAAGGCAAAGATCCTCAAGTAGAAAGATATGTACGATTATTTAAAGGTGAAAAATCATGAGTAACCTTGAAAGAATCGGACTTGAAGATCTACAAGAGTTAGCAGAATCTTTTGCTAACATGAAAGTGGTTGATCTCAAGATGAATCAACACCAGATGGTGGAGGGACACGCTGCTGTACCATTAAATCAGCAACCACCACCACCACCGGAAGAAGTTATGAGAGAAGCTCGTGATTTCCATGCCGGACCTTCATATACTGCGACGGTACCGGACGAAGCTATACTGATGGAAAGAACCAGAAGGAGGCGACAACCTAGAATCCAAGATTCACCGGTTGGGAAAGCAACCCTTGATCCTATCCATCCATATGGTGTAATGCTTGATCTCGATGAAGTCAGCTTCAAAGATCGAGAATCAGTGATCGACGAGTGGGGAGGAGCGATGCGGATTGCAGCAGCTACTCTCGATGTTAATAAAGAAGGATTGGTCAAAATCCTTGAAACCAGTCTTGCAGGCGTGGTAAAAATCGCCTGGGATGGTTTTCACCTTGAAATAAGAAATCAATGCTTCGAGGTGGAATCCTATTCGGAGATTATCCGAAGAATGAGTGTCCTCTTCAAAGACCATTTCATCGGAGAAGGATACTACGAGGGATTCGATAGAGAGAAAAGAAGAAAGTATCTATTGGCGTTATATAATCTAAGACTTACAGTCTTGGATCCAAAGGCGCTCAATAAATTTCTTCAGCTCTTTACGATCTACCAGCATCAGTCAAAAGCTGATGAGGCGATAGCTAAGGAAATTTTCTTCCTAAAATTTCCAAGCCCATGGAAGGAGATGATGATAAGAGATTACATCCCCAAAGGCAGCGACAGCATCGCCAAAAGGATGTCTTATGTACATCAAAAGCTTTCAGAGTGGTGTCAACAAGCCACTGCTCAGAAAAACTTGAAGAGGCTGCGAAGAATTAATAAAGCAGCTAACCTAAATTGTGAAGATAATGATCTTCCAGTGGTTATTGGAGGCGAGCCATCAATAACCAAAAGACGAAAGAATAGGTACCAACCCTATTCCAAAGAAAGAAATCCAAGAGGAAGATCTTGGAAGCCAAGGACGATGTGGTCTAGACAAAAGGCTAGATCATATAAAACTGGACAAAGAAGCGGACCAGCCAGAAGCAGGGGTTCGTTCCAAGGATCCAGTTCAAGAACTCCAGCAAAGAAAACTTTTAGAAAAGCTCACACCAGAGCTAATGAAAGTTTTAAAGATTGTAATTGCTGGACCTGCGGAGCCAAGGGGCATATTTCGACAAATTACCCAGATAATGAGCAGAGAGGCATGCGAAGAATCGAGTCTACCCCAGATATCGAAGATGCCATCTATTACCAAGAATTGGTACAAGTGTACCAGTTTGAAGATATACCCTCGGACGAGAGTATATACGAGCAAGAAGAGATTCTTAGTAGGGATGAGGATTCTGATGGATCTACAGAATCTTCAGACTGAAGCTGAGTCTTGTCATCAGGAGAGGGAAGATCGGACTGGATTCTCTAGTCGAACGATGATCTCGCCAAACCTGATTGAGAAAATCATGAAGAAAACCTTGAATGTTCAGAAGTATCAAGGTTTTAATGCCAGCAACCTAGACGAAGTACTGAGGAATTTCAGTTTAGGAAGAAGGAAACATCATATCGTCTACGGAATCACTAGACGAGAGATGTCACTTCCGATCGAGTTTACTGGGAATCAAGTGGAGATGCAATTGATTCCAGCAAGCGACATCCGTGAAGATTTGGATAAACTTAAACCAGAGATTGCCGAAAAGATGAAATGGATTCATATTGGGGCAATACAACTGGTGCTCAAATCCACGATGTTCACGGGAATTGATGCTCCAATTGACATAGCCATATGTGATAGGAGGATCAGAAACCTACAAGATTCGGTGATGGGAACTATCGCCGGTAATCTTTGTGCAGGCCAAGTCGTGGGAATTGTTTATCCCAAGATTGCTTACAATCTCAACGACTCGGGATTCAGTAAAGCTCTGACTCTTTATCAGGACTTCAAGAGGAAGGAGTTATTGGATGAGGGTAATACACCTTATTCTATAACATATCAGATTTCGTATGCACTTTCCAACTCCCATCATACGGAGTTATTCTTGGGAAAGCCATTTATCGAAATACCAGATATCTTCAAGAAGGTGACTACAGCAATTGGTCCCGACAGAATGGAGATTCCACAAAAGAGGGAAGTCAACATTCGAATTCAAGAAAGGCCTGTCATAAGACATGATCAAAGTCTTAAGATAAGCTCAGGAAGATTATCCTTCCAAGGAGATAGGATTATATCTCAACCATTTGGGAGGAAACTTATCCAAGGAAGTCAACCCCAATTCCCAGGGAATCCTCAAGTTTCAGTCAATCTGAAATGTCCAGAGGGATGGAGAGGGATGACAACCAGATTTGATACTACAAGATGGGAAAATAACTTTCCATGTAGTGTCTTGTATTATCTCCAGCAGCCGGAGGTTAACCATTACAATGGAACCCTTGACCTAGGGGGTTTTATGGTGGAAATTAAAGGTAGAGCAGGACGAGAAGATATTCTGATTCTAGGGCGGGATTTTTTGGAAAGATTCAAGCCCTGGAAACAGATGGATCAGGGGATGATGATTACGATAGAGGAAAGACGACTCCTAATCGTATGACCAGTCCATTCTCGATATACATTCCAGTGGGAGTGTTATACGAAAAATATAAGGCAGAGTACTTCTCGGCCTATATTGATTCAGGTGCAGGCATATGCACAGCAAGAAGGGGAATTTTTCCAGCAGAAGTTGAGGATATCTTACCTCAAATTGCTGGCCGAGATTTCTCTAAAAGAGTTTTACTCTTATCCAAAGGAGTAAAAGAAGTGGAAATACTAATTGGAGGAGCAGGACAAACACCTTGGTATAAGGTTAAAACTCCACCGATGTATTTTCATGATACGGGAGCTGATGTTCTGTTAGGAAATAATTTCCTACAGATGTTCAAGAGATACACGCAGGACAATGAGCGAAGAAGATTAGTGTTCACCACCATATGTGAACATAAAATCATTGTTCAGAGACTGAGAAAGGCGTTTAATCGACAGATTCCAGTCGTTTTTCGCAGCAAGCGTGGTGATATGAATGATGAAGGCAAACTTCGTCAACCAAAGATGAAGGATCAAAGGAGGTTCAGCGAAGCAGTGCTTAGCTGCATCCGTGAGAATGATCTACAGGATGAGGAATTTAATATCCTCAAGGCATCTTTGATTTCTAACAGAGAAATTAAGGCTGAAATGCAGGTGTCCCTAGCAGATGTCAAAAGGAAGATCTCGAGATGCTACAATGAGAATCCTTTGGCCTGGTGGGATAGGAACCAACTCAAAGCAACCTTAAAGGTGAAGCCAGAAAAGGTGCATGAGTTCGTAAGGTTCAGACCAATCCTGATGAACTTGATAGATCAGAGGGATATGAGAATCATTATCAAGGAACATCTTGATATGAAGTTGATCGAGCCAGCTAATTCGCCTTACAGTAGCCCAGGGTTTCTGGTAAGGAATCATGGTGAGATCAAAAGAGGTAAACCTAGACTTGTCATTAATTATAAAGGGATTAATGATATTCTAGAGTTTGATGGGTATTTTATCCCAAGTAGAGATCACCTTATTAACTGCATACGTAATGCTAAGGTCTTCTCAAAGTTTGATTGCAAGTCAGGTTTCTACCAGATTCGCATGGATGAAGAAAGTAAGAGACTTACAGCTTTCTCAACACCACAAGGGCATTTCGTTTGGAACGTAATGCCAATGGGGTTAGCTAATGCTCCCCAGATTTTCCAGAGAAAGATGGATAATCTTTTTAAAGATTATTTTTCTTTTATGTTTGTCTATATTGATGATATATTGATAACATCAAAAGATATGGATGAACATATCAAGCATCTGGAATTATTTGCAGATACTTGTTACAAGGAGGGATTAGTGCTTTCAGAGAAGAAGGCAGTAATTGCAACCCAAAAAATGGAGTTTTTGGGAATAGAGATCGATGAGTCTGGAATAACTTTGCAGGATCATATTGTGCAAAAGGTCCAGGATTTTTCGGAAACATTGAAAGAAAAGAAGCAACTTCAGAGTTTTCTGGGAGTTGTTAATTTCGCCGGAATGTTCATCAAAGATCTGGCCAAACACAGGAAGGTCTTTAGTAATCTACTAAAGAAAGATGTTCCGTTTATATGGACGGAAGAACATCGACAGGGAATGCAAAGGCTAAAAGAGGAATGTAAAAATCTCCCAAAGCTTTCAATTCCACAGGATGAGGATGACTTAGTCCTATACACAGATGCGAGTGATCATTGGTGGGCAGCAGTCCTAATGAAGATCACTCCCTATGGAGAAGAACCCTGCAGATATTGTAGTGGTTTGTTCGCAGAAAATGAGGCCATCAGATGGCATATCAACGAAAAGGAATTCTTTGCTGTAGTAAAGGCTTTTAAGAAATGGCCTTTATTTTTATTAGCTAAGAAATTCACTTTAAAAGTTGATAATACACAGGTTAAAGCTTTCCTAAGAAATAACATAGCATCAAAACCTGAAAATGCTAGGTTACTTAGATGGCAAGCTTTATGTCAATATTATATTTATGATATTGTCGTGTTAAAATCTCATGAAAATATTCTTGCAGATTTTTTGACAAGAGATGGAGCCAGCTGAGGTTAGAGCCATCATGCTAGCACAAAAGCATCTCCGAGAAAATTTGGAAATGCTTTTGGAGGAGTGGGACGAGTGCGTTCTCCATGCCGATCAGATGGGGAAAATGCAAGCTGCCGATAAGACGAAAGTCTCCGGTAGGATACGAGCCAGTATGCTGACCAGTACTCAGTTATGGTCGGCTTTGGAAAAGCCAATCCTGCGGGCTTCCAGAAAACCACTGGAGATAGCAGAGTTTCGTGTTCCGGCACCTAAACCGGTAGATGGGGATTCAAATACCCCTCTAGCAAGTTCTAAGTCAGTGGAGTCTGAACCACTGGCCCAAGAAGATAATGATGTTAAGGCTTCACCGCTTGAACCATCATGTCAACCCTCCACCTCTGGGGAAAAAGAGGGAGAGATTAGTCTCAGGCCCATGACAGGCAAATCTGAGTCTAATACTAACTTGATTATTTTCTCCTCCTCTGAACAGGTTTATCAGGCAAATTGGGAGAAATTAATTACAAGGATGGGTATTAATCCAAGCACTACTCGGATTGATACCTCGGGGAAATATCCGAGGGTTTGGATGATGCTCGGATCAAAACCCCATGAAGTCAAGCTGTGGTATGAATTTGGGGCCCTTGCCTCAGTTTATACTATGTCCCCATCGTTTCCAGAAATAAAGGGTCTACCCCGATGGATCCAGGAAGCGGTGCATGATACCTGGGCAAACAACGAACAACTTTGCCGAGGAGATACCTTGGAGCTGTATTTCATAAGTGCAGCACCAGAACCAGCAGGGAAGGGAAATCATGAGGCCTTTCATTACATAAGGCTTCGAAGACCCCGAATGGATGCCTTTAATCAAATCAAGGCACCAACGAAGGACGTTCCAATGATCGCCTCAATCTCAGATGATCAAATTACTACCAGGCGAGCATGGGGATTATGGGTCTGTCTCACAGAGATGGACAAAGTTAAGTTTCCATTCAAGTTCTTTCAGAACTCGGCGAATGGATCGTTCCTGTTAAATACCATGACAGGAAAAACCACCAAGTTCGCAGAAGACGCGTTCGAACGAAAAAGAACTCTTCTGTGGGAAAACAAGATGGCGATGAGTAAAGAGACTCATCGTAAATTCTGCAATATGGCTCATGTTGGCCACTGGGAGTCCAGGATATGTTCGGATTGTCTAGTCCAACGTGAACCTGAGTTCGGAAAGGGCTTCTTGCCCAAACCAGATAAGAAGAAGTTCCGAGCTAACGAGTATGAGGAGACGAAGACTCCTCTAAAAGGAAAAGGCCAGAAGGGCCCTTCAAAAAAGACCGATGGCCGACAGAAATAAAGAGGCCATGTGAAGATAAAGCAGGAAATGCTTTTGGGAAAAGAAAGCATCTGATAAAGCATCACCCACCAAAAAGAAAACGACAATGGTGGGTAGAAGAAAAGGACATTCCACCATAAAAAGAATCGTCGGTGGAATAAAGCCAAAAGACGGACCACTAATTCAAAGAAGGGGTCCGACCACTAAGAGATGTTTGTGTCGGCAGCATTATCCGGACCCAGCTTCACGTGAAGAAGCATTATTAACGGATAAAGCATCCGAGGCAATAATCAAAGGAGGGAAGAGTCTTCCAACCTCCTATATAAACAAGCCATTGGGAAGAGTAGAAGGCATCGAAAATTCTCCTACTTCTCTCCAAAAAATAAATATTGTAATCTTTCCTCTTTCTAGTTTATGATAATAGTTCTCGCTACCATAGGTAGCTAAACAAGTTAGTCTCCTCCCTAAAGGAGATTAAATTAGTATGTAATATATATTTATAATTCCTTAATAAGATTTGGGCTTTTGTTCATCATCTTCTGGGTTTATATTTTCCTTATTTTTACCAACCAAATACTTATACGCCCCGGGTAGGAAACGGACGAGGGCTGTGCTGTAAGCTGTTGAAGGAATCTGCGTCTGGAATCCATAAGGTGTTCCTGGTGGTTGGACGTGGTCCCTAAAATTTCCGGTGGATACGACCCGACAGCTTATCGGTCAAAGAAGGTATGAAAGTTGGTATTAATATAGAATTTATTTATACGGAAGTGTGATGGGCCTGATTAAAATTGCATGATTTATTCCATTTGAGGTATTAATTATGTTTTACTATATTGTAATAGAGAAATTATGTTAAGCAAGGGTATAAGAGTCACAAACACATAATTGGGGTACTTTTCATATAGTTTTACAAGATAGGGCATTTTTAATTTTTAGTTACAGAAAGAGGTACATTTCATATATAGCTCTTAAATTTAAAATAAGAAACATGTTATTGCATCTGCATCGTCTACTAGCAATTATAATTAATGATTTAAACAAATAAAGTTTACTTATTAAGAAAATACGATCAATTTAATAAGCAAATAAAAAAAATTTAGTTTCATAATTTGATATATTAATAATTAAATTAATTTTGTGAAGCAACTAGAATAGACTTAATAAGCTATACTATATTTAAAAGCAAGCAGACAGTAAATTTAAAACAAATAAATAGATTATTGCATATGAAATCTGATCAACAAGAAAATCTTATTAATAATTTAGCAAATAAATATATCAAGCAAATAAAATATAAAAAATGGATATGACATCTAATTTACATTGACTGGTTTCGTAATTTAATTACTAAACATATAAATTTAATTTATACACAACATTTACATTTGATTTGATTATTTTGCCCCATAAAATAATTTATTAAGAAAATCAATTCAATTGCTTTGTTCCAAAATTGTCGTGATCCCATTTCTTAAAGGGCGGATCTATGAGACGTGACTTGGTGCGAAATAAAAAAACGATTGAAAAGGATAAATTCATAAACAATACTAGAATTAGAAATATAATTGATTACAATAGTCCGAAAATAGTTACGAACAAGAGTCAATAGCCTAAAGGCTCAAATAGAACATCATACAGATAGAAGTTTCCGAAGGTTTCAAGTATGGCATACAGAATTCAAGTACCGAAATACGTAAAAAAAGGCTCTAGATTTACAATACATACCATTTAGGGAAAACAATAAAAGTTTGTAGCGGAATAACAAAATCCATTAATACACATATGAAGATATGTATTAACCCCTTACTGCTTAACAAAAAGCAACGTCTACTCAGCACTTCAACCATTGCCCTTGCTCAACCTGCAAGTTTTTGGAAATACAAGCAGGGCTGAGTACTTGAGGTACTATGTTGTTTATGTCGAAAACAAACAATTATTGATCATGCATTATCAAAGTATAACATAAGTATCTTGAAATAACCTGCGAATACTAAATATTCATTTGATTTTACCCAAAAGTTGGAGTGATCACTTTCTTTTCCATGTGTCTCATCCATATCTGTAACCGATGCCAGTGAGCAATCTTTATGCTCCCCAAACATAATCAATCATAACAATGCTATGAGCAAAGTAACTGCTTCCCCAGACATTAAGAATGGTAATAACGCTGGTGAGCAATGGTTCCACTCCCCCAGACATTGACCAATGGTATCCATCAGATCGGTCAATACTGACACACAGTCCTATATGGATCGGTCCGTAATGACTCACGATCACACTCACCATGTGTACACTAACCTTGACCAAAACCTGACTCAAGATCCGATCGTTATTCACAAGTTGACCATTTCGCAAACATGGCTCAACACAGATAGGAATCACACATAAAACACAAAGAATTTTATGCATGTCAATCATTTCACATTTTCTTTAAACATGTTTTATATTACAACAAAAGTATAGATTGTATAATAAACCCACTGAGATACCAGTATTAGTTGACAAGTTTGGTTCCCCTTCTCATTCCTTAGCTGTCAACCCCTCGATAGACCTTTAGATAACGAGTTATATTTAGAATCATTTGAGTTCTTAGAATATCTCTATTAACTCGAGACATAATGATTTTATAGGTTTTAGGATTTCATAACCGTTCTACTAAATCACAACGAAGCTTTAAGGTTTTCTCCGAAACCTTAACTTCGTTCAAAAGAAATAAATGTTTACTAATTCGATAAATAATTAATTGTTTGCTTGCAATTAGTATAATTGAGACAATTAAATCCGACATAAGAATTGAAAATTTTAGATGTTCTCGTAATTGGAGACCATTAGAAAAGGTCCGTGTCTCGATTTAAATTAATTTAGATTCACTAAATTAATTAAGTCATATAACTTTTTATTAATATTAATTACAATTAATTAATAATAAATAAGATTTGAAATAAATCAAATAATAATTAATTCTAATAATTATTATTAACAAAGATTTAACATTTTAAATAATTAATTACTCTTAATTAATTATTAATCTTAATTATTAATCATCAATATTTTAAATTTAATTAAATAATTAATCTTCTATTAATTAAGTTTAATAATATAATTAATTGAATTAATTGAATTAATTGAATTAATCAAGGCCCAAATCTAATTAAGCCCAAAGACATAATTAATGGAATAGTCCATTAGTATTTAACTAGATATAGTCCAATAGTTATTTTGTAATGGTTTGGGCTAAGAAATATTTTTACCATGGCCCATAAATTTATGTGTTTGCTTCTTCACTTGCAGAGAACTAGACAACTAAAAGGGGAAGAAAAATATCTATAAAGGCGTAGATGATGTCGATGGCATGAATTGACTGGTAGATAACACTTGAAGTTGGTGGGAGGGTGAATGATATGTGTGGTACGGGTGCAAAGGGATGTGGAGGAGTATGACTCCTTTTGATTTTAATTCTATTTATTATTATTATTATGTAATTATAGAATGTATTTATGTACCAATGTATAAACATGAAGGAATATATCAATTGCAATTGGGCTATTTTTGTCTTATTGGACCTTTCATTGCATAAATGATACTTTTAAATCTCATTGGGCACTCTATTTTATCTAGTTGAAATTTTTATTAATCTAATTGGGCTCTTAATAAATAATTAGGAGATATTTTATATATTATATATATATATATATATATATATATATATATATTTACTAGTTTGTGCACCCGTGCTATGCACGGGAATATGTTATTCATCAAAAATTTATGCATAGAGATATTTAAAATAATCAAAAATGATGTAATCAGATAATAATCGGTGGTTTTAGAACCTTAATCATAAACGATGGTTCGATTTCAAATCATGACTGTGTAGAGGACGGTTCAATTATAATTTCAAAATTTTAAAACCATGATCAGCGATCCAAACCAGTAACTTCAATTTATTTTATCCAATTCAATTTATTTCTTATTTGTAAAATGTATTTTTATATAATTCACAATAACACATTAAAACTTATGAATATATTAATAATAAAATAAATTAAAAATCAAAATTTAATTTTGGAATTTGGAAATTAATAAAACTTTATGATTTTATATAATAATATAATAATATTTAAATTTTACTTTATAGTCATTCTAATTTTAAAATTAACAAATAAAACGACATTAAAATTTTGAAAAGTTAAATGATAATATAAATTATTACGTAATCATAATAATAAGAATTTTTAAATTTTCATATATATTAGTATTAATTTTTTGGATAGTTCATAAATATAATTCTAGCCGTTCTATACGGTTCGATTCCAAATCGTGAACTATCTTAAAAACGATTTGGTTCTGATTTTAAATATTCGAAGGAGTTAGGTTCCAAACTACAATCATGAGCACTTCTACTTCTGTAATTTTATAAATTTTAATTGGTTTAAATACTAATAATAATTAAATGATCATATAATAAAATTAACATAGTCATATTTATAAGTGTTATAATTTTTAGTCGTTTAAATGTATTGTCGAGATCTTTAATTTAATATGCATAATATTGCAAATAGTTTTACGAAGAAAATAAATAATTTTAGGAGAAATGTGTTATAGGAGAGAGAAAATAATCTATAAAGTTTTAAAAATTAATAAGATAAACGCTAAACATAAACCAGATTCAGTTGTACATGTATATTATGATTTATTCAATGCTCAAGTTATCTTGTTGCTCTATTGGTTCATAATATAGTTTTTCTTATGAAAGGTATAGAGATCGAATCCTGTTAGGATTAATTTTTAAATTTAATAGTTGTAGGATTATATTTCAACAACGAAATTTTAATTCTTTTGAATTAAACTACGGAATATGACAAAAATTATCGCTGAGTCATATATGGAAAGATTGAAATTTTCGGTTTATATTTGGTCCCCTTTTACTTCTTTATCATCATATGTTTATTTTTGAAAAATTTTATTTAATGATTGCTATTTATTGTATTAGTGTTAACATTATATCTCATCCATTAAAATATATTCATCTATGGACAATGTTAGTTCCTTAATACTTAAGGTTGGGAGATCCAATCCATATGTATATATATTTCTTTTAGTGGGTTCCTTTACGAAAGAAAGAAAATTAAAAATTTATAATTAAAGTAATCACATAATTAAGTAAGTAAAAACGAATTAAATAAAACAATTTTCTCTCTTAATAAAATTTATCATTTCTTCTCTCTTTCAATAAAGGATCCAGCAACCCACATAAATTCAAAATCCTCACTTTATTTTCTAAAAACAAATTAAAATCTTCATAAATTTCAAAATTAAATTTTAATATAGGGATCTTTAAATTTTATTTTCATGACTATAGAAAGAATTATATGATTGAAAATAATGAAAACACACATGCTAAAATTATTGAAATTAAAACCCTAAGAAACATGAAGAAGAGAAGAATACCTTGAATACGTATGCAAAGACTGGAAAGAAACTTCTCCAATTTCAAGTTATACTTATGAGAGAAATATTGAAAACAAGTCTTTTCTTTTATACAAAAATGTGGGACGGCTAGGTTACAAGATAGTCATATTAATAGATTTATAAATATATTAATTTACTTCCTATATTTTCTCAACTCATATACGTAAAGGTTGTTGAGGATGAGTACTTCATATTTTATTTATTCTTTATCTTATCAATCAATTGAAATTTATTTATATAATACAGGTAAATAATTTATTAATCGGCACACTCATCAAATAGATTATATAGGATTTGGTTTATAATTAATCATACAGATGTGTATATTTAATTAGGTGAGTTCAAATAAAATAGATACCGAGAGTGTATCTCAACCGATGTATGTGTGTTGTAAAAATAACTTCGATAACATTAATTCTACAAGACTATAGTTGTGTTATAGAAACAACTGTTAAAACAATAAACGAACAGAGAACACACTATATATTTTGCGTGGGTTAAGAATTTACCCAAGCGAGTCTCACGACTAAAAATATTATTAAAAGAACGAAAACAAAATAGCAGAAAAAACTTCTAACTATCCTATCAACTACTTTACGAAAACACAATCTCAATAGTATAACTAACAATTGAGATTGAAAATACAAAGAGAGTAAAAGACCAAACAAGACTGATTTAATCTCTCTTAAAAGGCGCGACCTTAAAACTGATGGAGCTCTCCTATTTATAGACTTCAACTCCTTAAGATTCTCAATCAATGCAAAGAGTGAAGTAGTGGTCATGTTGGGTCGAGTAGCTTCCAAGTATTGTCGCTCCACCTCTCAGCGACAGTGTATTGTTGCGATAATCACGGCAACAACCACGTACACGATCAGCTTCAGACTTCTTCCTCTGCACACCGTTTGACCCAGTTTCCAACTTCTTCTCCTAAAATCCAGCAACACCTTTTCATCTTTAAGCACACGTACACATGTAGCACAAGTGAAAAAATCAAAACCAAATAATATATGTGGTCGATCGTCAATTTTTAGAGTGATTTACGATGGTAAAATAAAGACACGAGATTTACATGGTTCGATCGTTAATTAGATCTACGTCCACGAAAAGAAGAGAGCTAGTATATTAGAATTCCGTTCTTGAGAGTAACAATACAGAATGTCCCCTTAATCTAACTGTGGAGGCTGTATTTATAGATAACTAGTGGCAGTTACGTCAGGTCCGAGATCGTGGGTTGGACCGAGTATCTGGGCTTCTGGGCCTATGGGCCGAGGTGACCGGGCTTATGGGCTGAGCTGTTCATGGACCGAACTGCTCTTGGGCCGAGCTGTTCTTGGGCCGAACTGCTCTTGGGCCGAGCTGTTCTTGGGCCGAGCTGGTTGTTATTGCTGAGGTCCAGTTGTGTTCGCTTTGGGCCTTTAGTGGGGCTATATCCTATCAAATCCCCCCCCCCCAAAAAGAGAGAGAAGCGAGGATGACGTCGTTGAATTTATCCGAGCTTCTTTCTGTAGTCGGAGTGGAATTTTCCTGAGCTTCTTTCTGTAATCGAAGTTTAGGTCGAATTGTGACTCTAACGAAGTGCAGTCGCCGAAGTGAAATGTTTGACGAAGTCGAGGTGGTAATTGTGGTGGTGGAAGACAGCTGTTTGTGGAAAACCGTGTGAGACACGTGTCGACCTCGTATTGGAGTATATGAAGAGGCGGGATTTTGAAAAAGGGGGGTTGGAAAAAGGCGGACGTGACTTCTATAAAAGCTTCCTCCGCAAGCTCAAAAACACTTTTCACTTTTCCTAAAATTTGCGCTATTGTTTTCTGCCAAACTTCCTCGAGAAGCTTTCTGACTTGAGCCGCCGTTGATTTCTGTTTCAAGTAGTCGGAATCTTTGCACAAGTAAGTTATTTTTCGCCTAAAAATGGCTTCTGCTTCTTCTCATACCCCTGTAGATATAGATGTAGAGGTCTCGTCTTCGCCGTTGAGGGTAACTCCGGCGAAGGTGACTATTAGGGTGTTTTCCCTAGACTTTGTTCCCCCTGTTTTTCGAGTGATTGAGTTTCTTCCGTTGGTTGGGTCGGGTGCAGTGTTAGAGTATGAGTCTACCATGAGCGAGTCGCACACGGTAAATCTGGCTCGGAAATTTTTGTTTCCGAAGTCAGTGGAGTTGGTTCTACCTCGGGCGGAGGATAGGGGTAGTTCGCCGCCCGTGGGTTTTTTCACTGTCTACGAAGACTACCTTCAGTTCGGTCTTCGTTTCCCTTTGAGTCCAATTTTTGTTAATTTTTTGGAGAGATGCCGTTTGCCTTTAGGGCAGTTGACGCCGACATCGGTCAAGCAGATCGTCGGTTTTTGTATAGAGGTCGGCAACCGTGGTGGTTCGGCCATCGTAGATTCATTGCTCCGTTTCTTTAGGGTGAAACGCGGGCCGACGGGGTGGGTATACCTTTCTCCGGCCAATAAGTTTAAGTTGTTCACCCCGTCGAAGGTGACGAACTGGTAGAAGAAGTTCTTCTTCTGCCGAGCTGAGGGGGTGCCCGTACACGCTTGGTCAGAGGCCAAGTTCGGGCCCCAACTTGCCGAGGATCCGGTTGGCGAGGTCGAGGTGAGCTTGGCGAACCTCGGCACAATTAAAAGGGATTACGCCGAGGCCGAACTGTCGAGGCACGGGCTAAGCCCATGTGACGCTTCCGCCGACATGGATCCGGGTGAGGTTTCATTGCATGTTGTGTGATGGTATTAAACCGAAGTATATTCTGATGTTCTTCCCTTTCCTTTGCAGTGAATCCCAAAGCTCTTCAAGCTGTTCTGAAGAGGAAGAAGAAGAGGGCGAGGACCTCTTCGGCCGCGGAGGAGACGCCGCGCCGCCAATCGGTGGAGAGGGTTGTTGCTAAGCAGCCCGCGCCCGTAATAAACCTGTCTTCACCGCGGCAGGAGGGCGAGGTCGGAAGGAGCTCAGGGGCTCAGACTTCCGACTTGATTGCTTCGATCCGGACCTCGTTTCCCGATGTGAGTACACTTACGTTCTCTCTTTTGTCTTTTCCTTGTTTTGTAAGCTGACATGGCTAGTGCAGGAGGCGGATATGGCGTTGGGTGGACTGAAGGCCCTGGCGAATTTCGTTGTCGGCGGGGTCGAGCAGTTCCGGAGCTTCACTGCCGAACTCGAGGAGGCGAAGGCCGAGGCGGCGAAGGCGGCGGATCAGGGGGCCCAGACTCTTTCTGCTCTAAAGGATGCAGAGAGAAAGGCGGCCGGCCTGGAGGCCAAAGTCGCCGATCTGAGGGCCGAGCTGGCCGAGGAGCGGGAGAGGATGAGCCGGGCTGCTGCCGAGCAGGGCGGCATTCTCCGGGCCGTTGCTGAGCGCATTTTTCGCTCCAAGCACTTCAGCAACGCGGTGGTGCAGCTGGTGGGCGCTATGAGCACCCTGATCACTTCGGCAACACTCGACCGTGTCGCCGAGGACTACCCTGACCTTGACAAGGTTAAATACGGGTACGAGGCGGTATCCGAGGAAGAAATGTTGTGGGAGTACGCGGAGGCTCTGGTGGAGTGCACTTCGGCTATCCCGGTGGTGGAGAGGCTGGCACAGCAAAGGACCCTGCTCTCCGAGAGGGCAGTTCGACATTGCCCTGTGGACAGGGATGATAAGCTCGAGGCGATGATTGCCGAACTGCCTCGCGACTCGGTGGAGGGAGGCCAGGAGGGCGGTGCCGGCGGCGAGGTTGGTGATGAAGGCTCTTAGTTAGTTTTTTTTTTTTTTTTAGTTTGTACTTCGTCGCCGTTAGGGTGGCGCTTTTTCTCCAAGTATATAAAATACCCTTTATTGAACTGTCTGTTTTCGCTTTTGTAGCCTGCTTTTGCTTTCTCCAACACTTCGCAATTTGAACGAGAGATAAATGCACTTCGTCGGGCTGTCGAGACTACCGAAGTTGAGGCTTCGTGCTGGAAAAGCCGAGCTGCGAACATCGAGATCGAAGCTGACGCGAAGCTTCGGTTAGCCCAGAAAAAGTTTGACGAGGAGCATGCGAGGTTCCTGGAGCTGGAAGACAAATTCAAGCAGGCTTCGGAGGACATCCAGACATTTAAGGCCATGGTCGAAGAGCACACGGAGTACGAGGACCTTGTCCATAAGAGCGGACGTTTGACCATATACGAGGTCCACACGCAGATAAAGGAGGTCCGTGCTTGGACAAGGAAATACATAGAGAAGTACGGCGATGACTCCTGGCAAGTTTGCGAACAGGAAGAGGCGCTTCTCAAGCTGGGGTCAATGTACAAGACCGTGTTGAAGAGGAATCCGAAGTTGAAAAGGTGGGTGGAGTCCAAGAAAGCCCAGCTTGATTCAACTTCGCAGGCATTTTTGGAAGGCAACCTGGCAGGCGTGCATCCCCCCAGCGCGGCTTTAACCCGGGAACAAACACAAGCCATAATGGCCCGAGGAGGTGGTCGACGTGCTGTGAGAGGCCGAGGTCGACCTACTCCTCCAGGTCGGGGCCGAGGACGAGGTTTTGGCCGTGGTGAAGGGATGACTTTTTTGGACTCAGTGCTCAGCCATGGTGCCAGTTCAAGTTCGGGTCCGGGCTTCGTAGAAAAATACCTTAGCTTTAGTAGTAGGCTTCCGGGCTCGGACCCTCCACCTTAAATGTAATACTCGTTTTTGAGTGAAATAAAAATTTCCTTTTGCGCCATTACTTCTTTAAAGCTTTTCTTGAATGTATGATCAAGTGCGCTTCAAGATTATCTATAATGATTAATGTGGACTTGTGGATGCTTCGTCAAATACCGAAGTTAAAAACCTTAATTAGCTACTTCGTCCGAAGATGAAGTTTTAGCTTGTTGATGGCTACTTCGTTTAAAGGCGAAGTTGAGGCTTTCAAGTAGCCACTTCGTTTAGAAACGAAGTTTAGGCTTTTAAATGGCTACTTCGTCTAAGGACGAAGTTAAAGCCTTAAGTAGCCACTTCGTTTAAAGGTGAAGTTGAGGCTTTCAAGTAGCCACTTCGTTTAGAAACGAAGTTTAGGCTTTTAAATGGCTACTTCGTCTAAGGACGAAGTTAAAGCCTTAAGTAGCCACTTCGTTTAAAGACGAAGTTGAGGCTTTCAAGTAGCCACTTCGTTTAGAAACGAAGTTTAGGCTTTTAAATTCCTTATTTGTCGAATTTATCGATAGGGGTGGTCCCCTTTACGCGCGTTTAAATGTTACTCCAAAATCGGAGTTTAAATTGATTCTAAAACATGTACTAGCTAAAAATTACAAATGTTTAACATGAAAAGGAAAATTTAAGCAAAATATCTCTTCAAGTGAGAAATGTGCCAAGTTCGGGGTACTGGTTCACCGGATGAGTGGGCGAGCTTGTACGACCCTTTGCCGATGACTTCTTGGATTTGATAGGGGCCTTCCCAAGTGGCTTCCAGTTTGCCGAGCTTCTCTGCCCTACTAACTTCATTATTTCTGAGAACGAGGTCGCCTATTTGAAACTGTCGATGCTTCACTCGGTTATTATAATACCGAGCTACTTGTTGTTTATATCGAGCTTCTTGTATATGGGCTTGTTCTCGTTTTTCTTCCAGCAGGTCCAAGTTAGTTCGGAGACCTTCTTCGTTGTCATGGGCAGCGAAGTTTATCATTCGGGGGCTTGGCAATCCGATTTCTACTGGAATTACTGCCTCGGTTCCGTAGACGAGGCTGTATGGTGTTTCTCCATGGGATGTCCGGGGAGTAGTTCGGTAGGACCAAAGGACTTGGGGTAAATTTTCTGCCCAATCTCCCTTGGCTGTGTCGAGGCGGGTTTTCAACCCTTTCACTATTGTCCGGTTCGTAACTTCGGTTTGGCCGTTAGCCTGAGGGTGTGCTACCGAAGTAAATTTCTGTTGGATGTTGAGTTCGTCACACCATTCTCTAAATGTCATGTTCGTAAACTGAGTTCCATTATCCGAAATGAGGACGTGGGGTATGCCGAAGCGACAGACGATGTTCTTCCAAACGAAGTTGAGGACTTTTTTGCTTGTTATCTTCGCTAGGGGTTCAACTTCTACCCACTTCGTGAAGTAGTCAATTGCCACTAGGAGAAACCGCAATTGGCCAGGAGCCTGCTCGAACGGGCCGACGATGTCTATTCCCCACTGCATGAATGGCCAAGGACTTTGCATGCTGGTCAGCTCGGTTTGAGGTGCCCTGGTTATTGTTGCGTGGAGCTGGCACTTCGGACATTTCTTGACGAGGTTGATTGCGTCTTGAAGCATGGTCGGCCAATAATATCCCCATCTCATGACCTTTCTGGTTAAAGCACGAGCTCCGATGTGACTGCCGCAGGATCCTTCATGTACTTCGCGTAGTACATAGTTGGCTTGGTTGGGTCCCACACACCTTAGAAGAGGTTGGAGGTATGACTTCCTGTATAGCACTCCCTGATCTAGAACATACTTGACTGATTTGCTCTGAAGCTTCCGAGCTTCGACCTTATCAGCAGGGAGTTCGGCTCCTTCTAAGTAATTACGAAGCGGCGTCATCCAGTTCGGTTCATCGTCGGTTACCATACTAACTTCGGCCTCGTCTATACTTCGGGTTTGCACTTCTTCTACGGGAGAGGTCGTGGACGATGATGCGAGCTTGCTTAGTGCGTCAGCTCAGTTGTTGTCACCTCTCGGGATTCGTACCAGCTCGAAGTACTCAAAACTTTGTTGCAAGGTTTTGACTTTGTGGAGATATTTCTTCATCCGTTCACCTCGTGCTTCATATTTGCCTAGCACGTGACTCACTATGATTTGGGAGTCACTGTGGATTTGGACAGCTCGTAGCTGAAGAGCTTGCGCGAGGTGAAGTCCGGCTATTAGGGCCTCGTATTCCACTTCGTTGTTTGTCGTCGGGAAGTTGAATCGTAGAGCATAAGTGATTTCCTTTCCTTCCGGACTGACGAACAAAATTCTGGCTCCACTTCCTTTATGCCCCGACGCACCATCCACGTAGATTTGCCAGCAATCTTTTGGTGGTAGCTTATGCTCTTCGTTTTGGACTTTATCCTCGACGAGCTCGGTGTGCTTCGGGGGTTCTGCGAAGGTTGTTTCAACCAAGAAATTTGCTAGTGCTTGTCCTTGATGGCCTGCTGAGGTGCGAAGGAGATTGTATGTTCACCAAGTTCTACCGCCCACTTGGCAATTCGTCCCGAAGCTTCGGGTTTTGTGAGTATTTGTCGGAGTGGGAGGTCGGTCAAGACTTGTATTGGATGAGCATGAAAATATGGTTGGAGTCTTCGTGCGGCGTTCACTAGAGCAAGTGCGACCTTCTCTAAGGGTTGGTACCTCGTCTCTGGTCCTTTTAGAGCTCGGCTTATGAAGTAAACGGATAGTTGCCGAGGTTCTTCCCGGACTAAAACTGCACTTATTGATTCATCCGAGGCGGCGAGGTATAATGAGAGAGTCTCGTCTTCCTTTGGGATAGATAAGGTGGGCAGATTTGCGAGGTACTTCTTTAAATTCTCGAAGGCTACTTTGTGCCCGTCAGTCTATGCACGTCGTGAACAGACTTCGGCACTTGCATCTCCTGGACAACTTTAATTTTTGCTGGGTTGGCTTTTAGTCCTTCGCGAGAGACCCAACATCCCAAGAATTTTCCTGACTGAACCATGAAGGTGCATTTTCCTGGATTCAACTTCAGGTTCACCTCACGGAGTAGGTTGAAGATGACCTCGAGGTCGTTTAGGCAAGTGCCGACCTCCTTGCTTTTGACGACTATGTCGTCGACATATACTTCAACAATCTGACCGATGTGAAGTTCGAATATTTTGTCGACCATCCTTTGGTATGTAGCTCCAGCGTTTTTAAGTCCAAAGGGTATCTTCTTATATGCGAAGATGCCGAAGTCAGTGACAAAAGCTGTCTTCGGAGCGTCTTCGGTGCTCATGAGAACTTGATGGTAGCCTTTGTATAGGTCTAAGAAGCTAAACACCTCATGACCGACGAGGGCTTCAACCTTCTTGTCGATGTTGGGGAGGGGGTAGCAATCTTTGGGGCAGTGTTTGTTGAGGTCGGTGTAATCGACACACATGCGCCATCCCCCTCCTTGTTTCTTCACCATTACGGGGTTCGCCAACCACGTCGGGTACTTCACTTCGAACAGGATATCAGCTTGTTGTAGCTGGAGTACCTCGTCGTGGATCACCTGGTTTCTCTCGGCTGCAAAAGCTCGTTGCTTCTGCCGAACTGGTTTCACCTCGGGATCGATGTTGAGGTGGTGAGTGATGATGTCCGGTGACACTCCAGTCATGTCTAAGGGTGACCAGGCGAAGATATCTCTGAACTCCCGTAGTAACCGAACAACTCGACTTCGGAGTTTGCTTCCTCCGACAAACCCGACCTTGACGACCTTAGACACATCGTCATCATATAGCGCGACGTCTTCCACTGGCTCCGCAGGTGGTGGCGACGTCGACTCCATCACCTCGGTATTCTGTAGCTGCTATGCTTGAGGATGTTGCACCCCAGAACCTCGGAGTGCGACCTGCATGCACTCCTTAGCCTGCGTTTGGTTCCCTCTAATCGTAATCACCCCATTCCTAGATGGGATCTTGATCGTTAGGTGGTAGGCCGAGCAGATTGCCTTCGTCGCTATTAGCCAATCTCTTCCCAAGATGATATTGTAGGGGGAGTTGGCTTTGACGACGAAGAAGTGGATTATCTTTGTGGAAGATAATGGGCTTCTTCCAACCGTCACGGGGAGTGAGATGGTGCCTTCCGTCGAGGTCTCTTCTTGTGTGAAGTTCTTCAACGGGACGGGTGCTGGTTTTAAACGTGCTTCTTCGATGTCGAGTCTATTGAAGCAATTTTTGAAGAGCACGCTTACCGAGGCACCGCTGTCGATGAACACTCGGTGAACCAATTTGTTGGTCACCACGGCCTCGATGATGGTGGCATCTTGATGAGGTAAGGCATGGGGGACTGGGTCGTCACTAGAAAAAGTGACGACCTCCTCCTTCTTGAACCTCTTTTGCGAAGGTTCCTCCTTCGACTGGTTTCGGGCCTCGGCTTTTAACGAGGACTTTGTCGCGCCTTGAGGTAGTCCGGTAATTGCAGCGATGACCCTGTCATATTGGGGTTGGTCTTCGTCCTCGTCCTCGTCGTCGTGCCTCGACTTCTTATCTTGATGAGGGTAGCAGCTTTCCCCTCTATTCTGGCTTCTCTTGCCCTTCCCTTGAGGTCGGGCATTCTGTTGACTACGACCTCGATATTTTCCGAGGGTGCCATCTCGCACTAGGTAGTCGATGTCCGAGGCGAGATTTCGGCAGTCCTCGGTACTGTGACCGTGGTCTTCGTGGAACTTACAATACTTGTCTCTGGATCGTCGCTTTGATCCAGTTCGGGACAAGGGAGGGGGCTTCTGGAATAAGCTCACATGAAGCTCATATATTTCGGCCCGGGGTTTGGTTAGGGGAGTGAATTGACCTTGCTCTTGACTGGGCCGAGGTCCGAGACGGGATGCCAATGCACCTCGCTGTATCCTCTCAAGGGCACCTCGTCGGTTCTGCCCGTGATCAGTACGTTCTTCCTTTCTTCTTTTGTCATGACTTTCAGGTCGGTCCACCGCCCTTTTTCTTCTATCGGCCTCATCCGCCTCGGCGAAGGTATCGACAATCCTCCATAGCTGTTTGGAGGTTTGGGGGCGCTCTTTTACGAGCTCCCTAAAGAGAGTGCCGAAGTGAATGGCATTTTAGAATGCCGAGATAAGGACGTCGTCCGACAGGCGGTCGACTTTAAGGCTCTCGTTATAGAACCTGGCTAGGAAGTCGCTGATTGATTCTCCTCGTCCTTGTCTCAACGTAAGGAGTTGAGCCGAGCTGATTTTGGCCTCAGCTTTTTGGAAGAAGCGTCGTTCAAAAGCATCTAGTAGGTCGGTGTACGACCCTATACTGCAGCGTGGGAGGTTGTCGAACCATTTGCGTGCATTGTCTATCAGCAGTTCGGGGAAGACTTTGCACATGTAAACGTCTTCGGCGAGCCCTTGGTTCAACATGTTGTACTGGTACTGTGACAAGAAGTTGTGGGGGTCACAAGAACCGTTATAGGGTTTGATTGGTGGCACCATGTATGTTGACGGGAGCGGGGTGTAAAGTATTTTGTTGGTGAAAGGGGTGGCGATTCGACTGTAAATAGTGAATCTCCCCTCCCTGTGGTTATCCTTGTCACGTCGGGAAGGACCGACATTTTGCCGAGGTGATGCCGAACCGCATCTGTAGTCATCCTCGTCACGTCGGGATGGACCGATGTTTCGACGAGGTGACGTTGAACCATGCCAAGGTGAGACGAGGTTATTGTTTCCTCGGCGATTACGCTGTCATTGGGGAAGTTCGTCGTTTCTCCCCTCAACAATTTGAAGGCTCGGGGGCCGAGGTTGCTGTCGCGGTGGTTCAGTTTTGTCCGCTTCGTCTTGACTTTGCTGCCGATGTTGTTCGGCGAACTTGAGGAAGTCTTGTTGGTGGAGGTCTAAGTATGCCTTAAGTGCATCTCCAAGCTGAGGCTGGAGCGAGGTGTTCCCTCGTTGATGATCTTAATTTAGCCCTCCGCTACTGATAGAATCGTGAGATCGGTTCGAGTGGACATCTTCCACGTGACCATCAGGAGTTCGGCAGAGTACGGGCTGTTTATCAGGTTGTACCCGATGTACACCCCCTTCGTTGGTAGAGGTACGAGGTGGATCAGTGGGTAGTTCGGCTTGGTTCTGCTTTCCCTTAGCAGCAGCAGCTATGGCGGAGCGGGTAGATTTCACCATTGTTTCTTCACTCAGAAAACGTTGATCGAATTCACAAAATTTATATCGTTCCCACAGACGGCGCCAGTGTTCGATCGTCAATTTTTAGAGTGATTTACGATGATAAAATAAAGACACGAGATTTACGTGGTTCGATCGTTAATTAGATTTACGGTCCACGGAAAGAAGAGAGCTAGTATATTAGAATTCCGTTCTTGAGAGTAACAATACAGAATGTCCCCTTAATCTAACTGTGGAGGCTGTATTTATAGATAACTAGTGGCAGTTACGTCAGGTCCGAGATCGTGGGTTGGACCGAGTATCTGGGCTTCTGGGCCTATGGGCCGAGGTGACCGGGCTTATGGGCCGAGCTGTTCATGGACCGAACTGCTCTTGGGCCGAGCTGTTCTTGGGCCGAACTGCTCTTGGGCCGAGCTGTTCTTGGGCCGAGCTGGTTGTTATTGCTAAGGTCCAGTTGTGTTCGCTTTGGGCCTTTAGTGGAGCTATATCCTATCAATATGCACGTTAGTCAGTTTACTTTAAAGGAAGAAATTAATAGAGTTATCCAACTCTACATATACTTATAAATATGTAATGGCAAAATAATAGTATAATTTAGCTAGTTAATAAGTATATCTATTATACAAATATATAACAAAGATATAATTGAATTAAAACATACAACACTTATCACTTGTTACAATTAAATCTTGAATTTCAATTTGAACGTGGATAGTTCCTAGAAATAAGGCCACCTCTTTTTTTTAATAATAATATTAAAAATTATAGTATTGTATATCTATATAATATAAATATCTGTTTTATCTATTTTCGGTCTCGTTTCCCTCGTAATTTAGTTTATAATATCTCTTGTTATCGTTCGATTTGATGCTTTGGTTTTCTATATGTTACATTTTAGGTAAAGATCGACACACTAAGTTGACAATGTTCGAGAAGAGAAACGAAGGCGAAAATAGGTGAAAAGATGAAGAAAACGCTGGAGAAGACAGAACACAAGCCTAGCGACCGCTAGCTCCTAGAGGCCGCTGGCTTGTGACACGAATGAAAAGGACAAAACCAGGGGCTAGCGACCTAGCGGTCGCTTGCCCCCCGAGATCAAGAAACAGAACAGAACATGGGACTAGCAATCGCTGGCCCTTAGCGGCCGCTAGCTCCCATAAGGGCGTTTTGAGACAGAACACAGGGGTAGCGACCGCTACCCCCTAGAGCTCGCTAGCTAGGCGGATTTTCTTACCCTATTTAAACCTCCACGCGCGATTTCAGATGCTTCTTCGCTTTTAATTTTTCTAGGGTTTAGACTACAAAAGAAAATACTACTAGTCTAGATTTTTCATTCTGTTGTTCGTTTTTCTAATTTCGTTGTGGATTCGTTTGTGATTCAAACCAGGTATTCTTTAATGCATTATTTCACTTTTTAATTCGTGAGTTCTTCTACTGCTTTCTTTATTGTTTTATGATCTATTTTCTTTTTGTTCTTTTCTTGATTAATTCACAATTCGCTAATCCAAACATTTCAATCATGTTAATTAATCAATTCAAGGCATGTTTAAATTCAGTTTCTTTAATTCTTCGTTCTTAGATTTATGATTTAATTGCTTTATTAATTTTCGCCTAGGTAATTCGTATTTTAAATTCTTTAATTTCATTCGCCTAGATAGAATAATTAGATTAGTTAAAAAATCAAAACCTCTTCTTTTTAATTATTTTCTGTTCTGCAACGTAGATAAAGCCCTGCTTAGCGTTCCTTGATAATACGACTTAGGGTTAACTTATTAATCTATAACGAACTCGTTCTCTTGCGAGTAACTTAATAAAATAAGTTGAAACAATATCTAATAAGAAAATAATCAACTTGAATTCAAAATGTAAATTTTATCTTATTCCAAACAACTTGATGATAAATAAATCTCAATCATATATATATATGATACAGTTCATAAACAAAGTGACTTTAGGGTATAAAATAGGAAGTGATTCCACCCATTTATTTTAGCAGATCAGTGATTATGATCTATTCAAATTTATTGATTTTTAAATACATTAAAATAATTCAAAAATATTATGATAAAGACATTTATGTAATTAAACTGGATAGAGAAAATAATCAATCCCACTAAGGTAATAGTGGTTATATTAAAGAGAGAGAAAGGTTATCAATGGCCACGGCAATTTTGCTTCGGCGAGGAGGAGGAGGACAAATTGTCGTCGACTCAGCGCCGCTGCTTTGTTTTAATTACATTGTTGCATTGATAACACAACAATTTGCATTGAACCAGACTATAGTTTTGCATTACGAAATTGAACATCATATATTATCGAGTTCAATTACCCTGTACATGAATTACTTCAGTTACATTGTTGCATTGATAATTACGTTGATAATTTTCATTGAGAAAGAATTGATGGAAGGGGCGGTGAATTTATGGCAGGTAGGTTTGTTTTAATTACGTTGTTGCATTGATAACACGATAATTTGCATTGAACCAGGCTACAGTTTTGCATTACTTTAGTTACATTGTTGCGTTGATAATTACCTTGTTGCATTGTTGGTAAGCGTGATGGAAGGGGCGGTGAATTCATGGCAAGTATGTTTGTTTTATTTACGTTGTTGCATTGATAACACGACAATTTGCATTGAACCAGGCTACAGTTTTGCATTACTTCAGTTACATTGTTGCATTGATAATTACGTTGTTGCATTGTTGGTAAGCGTGAATGTAGAAGATTTTTTGGCAGAGAGAATAAGATTTTTGGGTGGTTGCGTGATAATGGTAACTAGCATGTCAGTTACCACAATTAAAGGTGAGAGAAGAATTTTTAAATTAATGCTATAAACCGCCACATTCATTTTGACTATATTACCCTTTTGCATTGCAAATTTGCGATGCAACACGCTTAATAACCATTTTTTCTAAATTTCAGGATTAAATCTACACCATTAGTTCTAAAGCAATAAATGGACAAGATTACTTACTATTTTATATCCAAAAGTCTCTTTTTACCTGAACCCACTCCTATATATATGTGTGTGTATAAAATACATGAATATTTTTATTAGGATAATTGTAAATAAATATACATATATGTATACAAATCTAAATTATTCTTAATTAAAATTTTAAACAAAGAACACTTAAATATAAATTAAAATACAAAAATATATTTATGAGCATGAATTATACTATATTAAAACTCGAGCAATTTAAACTTATAGACTTGCATTTAAATAAAATAAACCTTAGATCAAATTATCAGGTAAAGTGGAAATTTGGGTTGTTACTATGGATTTTCTAAATTCATAGACTCTATATAGAGTGAGAGACTTTTTTTTATTGATTTACAAGGATTTTCATAGATTTGATAGGATTATAAAATATATTTTTTACATAGATTTTTATAGACTACGGGACTAGGGATGACAATGGGTCGGGTTGGATCGGACTTTTTTATGCCCAGACCCGACATGCGGTTTTGTGGATAGACCCAAACCTGGCCCATGCCAAATCAGGCTTGTAATTCAAGGCAAAGCCCAGACCCGTGAGGATTGGGCGAGCTTGGACGGAGATTCATATTTTATTTTTAATTTTTTAATTTTTAACATATTTAAAATATATATATAATTAATTTATTTTAAAATATATTTATATATTTTAATATTCATTAATATATCTATTAATTTATATATATTATACATTAATAACAATAATGATATTTATATTATTTTATTCATATATTTTATTTAATATGTCTATTAATTTATTTTTATCATACATTAATAATAATAATTTTATTTATATTATTTAAAATTTATAGTTTAAATATTATATATTTAAATATTTGGGTTAGGCTTGAGTAGATTTAGGTATGTCGGGACTAAACATTAGTCCAAGCCTGATCATGACGTCATCCGGTCGGGCTTGAACAGATTTGAGTCAGACCGTGCAAATTAATCCCTAGTTGGGGCTTGAAATAGGAGAAAAAATATCGGACTTAGGGATGACAATGGATCGGGTTGGGCTGAACTTCTCTATGCCCAGATCCGACCTGCAGTTATAAGTACAGACCTAAAACCGGCCCATGGCCCAGTCGGGCTAGAAAATTAGGCCCAAGCCCAGACCTATATGAATCGGACAGACTTGGGTCATGACCGTGCTTATTTTAATTAAATTTTTTAATATTTTTTTATTTTTAATACTTTAAAAATATATAATTATTTTTTAATTGCATTTTATATATTTTAAAGGCAAATAAATATTAAATCCAAATTTATTTAGTTGCATATCTTATTTAATATGTGTATATATATATATAATAATTAAAATTTATTATATATTAATTATAATAATAATCCCTCCGTCCATCAAGTTTCTTCCCACTTTGTCATTTTAATCCGTCCACCAAGTTTCTTCTCACTTTTCTTTCTATTTTTGGCAACCCTTTCTCCACTCAGTACAATTTAATGTGGGTCTCATTATCTACTCACAATACATTACACTACAATTTTTTTTTAGCAATGAAAGTTTTCCTTAATTAAAACAAAAAATTTCGTTACTAAAAACGTTAGTAACGGATTTATAACGGATTTATCCGTAGTAATATCGATGGTTGCTAAAAAAAAATCAACAATGGAATATATTCCGTTACTATATAACAACGGAACTGTAGCGGAATTTCCGTTTCTAAAATGGTTTTTTCAATTTTAGTAACGGAATTGTAACGGAAAATTCCGTTACTAAATTTTAATAACGGATTATTCTATCACTAATTCCGTTACTAAAAATTGAACAATAATTCCATATCAATTCCGTTGTTAATCTGTTAAAATTTAGAAACGGAAAATTTTTCCGTCACTATTCCGTTACTATAAAATCCTTTTTTCGTAGTGTTACATATCATCTAACTTTTTGTGGGTCTCATTCTCCACTCAGTACACTTTAAAACTCGTGTCGGGTCAAAATGAGAAGAATATTGGTGGACGGAGGGAGTATTGTTTATACAATTTTTAATTTTTAATTTATATTAATTATATTAATGTCAGGTCGGGTTTGGGTTGGGCGGGGCTAAATTGTCTTCTCTAGTCGGGTTTGTAGAATTATCTTGAAGAATCCGTTGAAATCTCTGGTAATTAGAAGAAATTTGATATAATACAATCTATTTATATTTTTTAAGGAGAATCCATCAAAATCCATAGATTATTAAAATCCATAGATTGTTGAATAGTTAAAGATTTTATAAGACTTTTTAAAATTCGTATTAAATACCTAAAATTTTTTAAGGACTTGTGAAAATTTGAATTGAATGCACCCAGATTTTAAAAGTCTAAAAAAATCATATATAGAATCTATAACCAATACACCCCTAAATTGAAAACAAAGTGATCTCCATGTAAGAAAGAACAGAGAATTAAAGTACAAACTCGGGTACTTGAGATATGATGATGTGTTGAGGCAGGTTGTGAGTTTCCAGATTTGGGCAAGCACAAATTTTGAGTTCCTTAAGGCGCGGCAATCCACCTTCTTCAATGTCGATTTCTCTCAGTTGCCACATGTATTGGAAGGAGAATACTTGGAGGCATGGAAAAGAATTACGCAATACTACTATCCTCGTACAGACCATTTCATTAACTCTGCACCGTAATAACGCGAGGTACTGTAGATTGGGTAAATTACCTAGTTCCATCAAGTCATCATCATGGCTTAGTTCACAATCGTCTAATATGAGATAAGAAAGGTTTGGAGGAAACAGAGTCGCAGGCGTAGTACATATGGGAACCATAAGCCTAGTCACCATAAGTGTAGTAATACTGCCGAGAGCAGGAATGACTTCTCTCAATGGTAAATAAGAAATGAACTCTATGTGTAGTTCCACCAGATTTGTCATCTTCTCCCACGACGCTCTCACCTTTCTTGACATATCATCGCTCCACTCACTTGGTTCCAGATACATCCGTATTCCCACTTCACGAAGGGGACTATTACCCTTTACTGTCAAACAGTATTCCACCCAATCCTCTATACCGATGCTTCTTAAAGTCTCGAGACTTTTACAATTCCCTATTCTAAACCTCCTCGAACAAGTAGCATCCAAGTGACGCAATCTTTCTATTTCTAGTGAAACGTCCTTGGACAAGTCTACACTCGCATTCTCCACTGTTAGAACCTCCAACTTCTTAAGATTATTCAACCATGTCGGGAGCTCCAACATATATGCATCACTTCTATGTACTATTCTCAAAATTTTCAATCCAATCAATAACCCAAGAGAGTCATCAGGAAATCTTCTAAATGCAAAGCCCTCAAGGTGCAGTGTTTTCAGGAGTTTAAAGCTCTTCCAGAAATCAGCTGGAGCAGTAGTCACATAATCATCCACATAATTGATGTTGAGTAGGAAAAGGGAGCGAATTCTCTTATTTTGATTTTTTGAAGTCACGAGATTATTGTCGTAAACAACACGATGGCGAGCTTTGTAGGGCGTTGCAGTAATTGTACTGGAAGAAGAAGAAGACCCACCATTATCCTTTCCTTTTACAACTTCCAAGCTCATTTCCTCTTTTGCCTTTCTTAAGCATACCTTTCGAACAAGATCATGGATTTGACAGTTTTTCACTCGATCATGGAACCTTACATCCTTAACTTGAATCATGCTTCGATTGATCAGCTCATTTAGATAACCTCTAGCTATCTTATCAGCTGCTATGTTTTCATCATGTTGGATCAAGCATTGTGAAACCCACATATCTTCCAACCATTTAATGGGAATAGTAGCATCTTCCTTGAAAAATGCTAAGCACAAGAAGCATGATTTCAATTGGGGAGATAAATTTTGATAACTCAACTCCAAAATTGCTGATACACTGTTGTCTTCTCTTCCCAAATGATACTTTATTTGATCAAGAACTTCTTCCCATTCAACACTCGTTTGTTTTCCCATGAGTAGGCCTCCGACCACACTTATAGCCAACGGTAGACCATCGCATATTTCAAGAATATGTGCCATTGTACTTTCCAATTCTTTTGGAAAATTTACATCAGTGCCACAAATATTTGCCTTCTTTAACAGTAATTCTCTGCTCTTCCCAGGGTCTAGAACCTTCATCTCGTGCCTGCATTGGTTATTGTTCGTACGAACCTCATTGCGACTTGTAATCAGTAACCTACTTCCTTTACCTGTCGTAGCAATTGAAAGTGATATTAAATATTAAAAATAATTATAAACCTATTCAGGTGATATAAGCTTTTAGTAATATGTACATAAAATTAAATTAAGTACATATCCTTTTGATAAGGGTGACAATCGGTTCGATGTTAATTGGTAGAACCGGTTAACATATCATTTTTATAAAAAAATTAACTATGTTTTATTTTGTTTCAAAAATATTAATTTAAACTAATGATAATTTGATAAAAAAAAATATAATTAAATTTATTTTGGTAAATATTTTATAATATATAAAATATAAAATAAATATACATATTGTTTTTGTTAATATATAATTTTATAGACCGGTACCCGTTTCGATATGGGTTACCCAAGTACATTTATTCTTAGAAAATTAAGAATCAGTGATCGGTATTTTTATAGGTACTTGGTAACCAATTTTTGATTTAGTACTGATTCTTCTCGACGATCGGTTACCGATTGACACCCATAGCCATCAAAGACCCACTAAATAATTTTTTTTAGATAAATAAATATTTAAAATATATATATTTACTGGCTAGCATAATAAAATAGTCATATATAAATATTTTAAAAAGCTGAAAACTCTTTCAATAAAAAAATATTTTTTTTATGAAAATTTTTAAATATATTTTATTATATTAATTTATTGGCATGAGTTCGTGGCCGGGATATATAGTCTCGTACCCTTCTTATATCCAACTCGTGTACAAATGTACAACTCATACCCGCCTCCGACTTTGATTTTCTTTCTCTATATCCACCCCGTTAGGTTCGGGTACGCGTGGATTGTAATGACATTTCATTTTGCATTAATAAGGAAACTGTCATGTGAATATGGTTTAGCATTTATAATTAGGAGTGTCAATTGGTAACTAGTTCTCAAGAAAAACTGGTACTGGATTAAAAATTGGTTATCGAGTTCTAGTTTTTCGATAAATAAGACGGCAACCAATTTTAAAACTTTGAAAATTAACGATATCTATATATTAAAACTGGTACCGAATACCGATTTATTATATTAAATAGTAAAAATAAAATATTTATTATTAAATTTATATTTTATAAAAAAAATATATCTAGTTGAATTTGGATATATTTATATAAAATTATTGTTAAAAAATATTTATATTGAATTATTTTTGACTTACAAGCAAAATATTTTATGAGATTTTTCATAGCGAAGATAAAATTAAAATATAAGTCATGTCAATTTAAATAAAGTATATCATATCTAACATTCGTACGCATGACAGTTATTTAGGGGTGAGCAAATTAACCGAATCCGTTAAACCAAACTAAATCAAATCGAAATATTAAATTTGGTTTGGTTATCTTGGTTTTTTGGTTGGTTTGGTTTTATTTTTTGTTCCGAATTTTAATTTGGTTTGGTCCATATTCATACAAAACCAAACCGAAAAAGCCAAAAATCTGAATTATTTTATTTGTATTATAATATATTTTTATTTTTATGAAATAAATTTATTTTATCATATATATTTTTATTTTCATTTTAATTATATCTTATCTTATATTTCAAAGTATTATATATTATGTAGGAATTTATATGTAATACTTCAATATTTTTTTAAATTTACAACAAATAAAATTATAATATTTAATAAATTAAGTAAAAATTGTTATTTTTTGAAACTTATAAAATATTGAGTTTATATTTACAATTTTTCATTATAAATTTTAATTTTAAAGTTTTAAAAGTTAAAACCTTATTTTTTTTAAGTACATAAAAATCATTAAATATATATATATATATATATATATCATTAAATATATATGTGATTAGATTTTAATAATTAATTATTCTTAGAATTGAACAAAATTAATTACTAAATACTAAAATATTTGAATAAATCGAACTAACCTGAACCAAACCGAAATAAATTTGTTATTTTGGTTTGATTTGATTATTTTTTTCAACCCGAATTATAATTTTGTTTGATTCAATTTTTGGCAAAATCGAACTAAATACCCGAATGCTCACCCCTACACCATTAACGACAAGGAGACGAGTCGGTGACTAATATTTTTGTTAATTTCCTATGCGGTGTTATGAATATAGTATTGTGCATTTTATGGTTATAGTTGTTGGAAACCCACTTTGTTACTACATCGGCGTTAAGTTTCAAAGCCCAAATGTGTGAATATGCTTTGTGGTCACTAATTTGGAGATAAAATATAACATAATTAAATACAATAGTAAATGATAAATAATATCCTTTCCATCTCAATAAATATGTGTCGTTTTGACTGAAATTGTGAGAACTTTTTAAGCAAAACATAACATATTTATTGGGACAGGGGAATAGTAATTAATATAATACTCCCTCCATCCACCAAAATGGTTTACGTTTTGTCATTTTGAGACGTCCATAAAAATGGTTTTCATTTAAAACTTTCCTTTTATAGTAAATAGACCCTACCACTAGCTACATAATCCAATTTAAAACAATATATCAAGTGGGAGCCAAAGTCCACTAACTACACTTATTAAAGTCAACATACATTATTAAAACTCGTGTCAAGTCAAAATATCAGCCATTTTCATGGATGGAGTGAGTATTATTTAAATTATAATTATTTCCATTTATATACTTTATTATGATTATTATTATTATTATTTATAATCATTTAATTTTTTGTCTTTCTTCTTCCCTTCTATTTAGATATGATAATGAGCGAATCTAAACCGAATTTTTCTATATCCAGACTCAATCCGTGATTTTACTAAAAGGTCTAAGCCCGTCACTGACCCGATTGGGACTAAAATTCTAGCCCAAGTTCAGAACCATGTGGGTTGGACAGTTTTGTACGATGCCTCCAATTTTTATTTTTTTTAATTTTCAGTAGATTTAATTAAAACATAAATTAATTTATTTTAAAACTATTTATATATTTGAACATGTATTATATTTTTATTATGCATGAATTGTATGATTTTATCTCTTCCTCGTATCTAAATTATAAATTCATCATTATTTTTTTCTTTCATCTCACTCTGAGGAGGGATAATATTATTAATTCAAATTTTGAGTGATAATATTATCCATCCTTAGAGTGGGATGAAGGAGAAAAACAATGATGCATTTATAATTTACATAGGAGATATTAATAAAAAAATATAATATTTAAAGAGTAGTTATACTTTTATCTCATATTTTCATGATTTTGACTATTGTTTATAATTGACTTATTAATTAACTTATTTATCTAAGGTTAAACCATAACTTTTGTTTTGGAGGACACATGAGATTTTGAATTGGAAAACCTTGATGATTTGGCTTGCGCATAAAGCATAATTCTAAATATGTTTCATAATATTTATTGTATTATTTATTAATGTATTATGAAATTTTAATAATTACTTTTTCTATCAAAATTTAAAATGGAATTTAAAAAATATATATAATTAAAGTTATATTAAAGTTTTATATTTAAATGTGTAATATTATTATTATTATTTAAGTAGTTATCCAATAAACTAATTAATTTTCGTACTTTATTTTTTAAAAATATGCTATATTAATAAAAAAAAAATATTTTTTTCTAATTTATTATCTCTTTAATTTTTTTAGTATTTATGAGTAGAAAATATAAGTTGGATATTAAGTATATTTATTTCGACTTCTATATTTTGTATATCCGATTTTATAAGTTACTAATATTTTTAAAAGATTTTAACATAAGTGGAGTGAGAAAGAAATTTTACTTAAATTTTTAACATAATTTTGAAAAATATTTTTTAAAATGTAAAATTCAAATTGTGTAATAATAATTTTTATTTTAAATATAATATAATTTTTTAAGTCAATTTCCTTTTTTTAAATACATTTTAATTATATAATAATAAAATAAATATTATACCGCACGCCGCGCTAGAGCACAAATTACAATACAAATTAAAAAAAAAAGTGTGCTTTTTATTTAACTCAAGCCAAAGAGTCACGTATATCCAGCTATCATTTTATGAAAAATATATTTCCAAAATATCATACTCTTTCGTAAGATAATATTGAATGAAAACCAATTTAAGAAGAGAAATTAATATATTACTATGAGGTATGCGTGTATCCAGACATCTATTTTCTAATAATATATTTCATGATATGTGATATGGACAAATATCAGCATAACTCATAATAAGAGCTATTTTATTATATTATCATGAGCTTTGCTTTGGCAGAGCTCTCAAAATAAGGAGAAGCTTTAAGGTGTAAGGTCAAGTGGCTCTGTGCTACAAGCTCTGACAAAGGACAAAAGTTAACAAGTTTTGCAGAGCACAACTTATGAGCAATGCATAGCAGGACTCAATGTTTTCTTATTGAGTTTTTACTCGTTTGATAAGCTAAGACCCGACTAGTGAGCCCCTGTCTCGTGCGGGTCTGTTGAAAGGAGGATTGCGTGAGTAGCAAGAGCTGACACATGTCAGACTTTGTCCCTCTTGTACCCTTCAAAGCTGTCATGCGAATGAAATGGACTATAGCAATCGAGTGGTCCCCTTTCAACGTGGCATTGCTTTATTGGAGAAGATTTCAACAACTTGTACTTCATATCAAAAGTAGTTATCAATGTAATGTTACTATTCTATCCTTATATCCTATACTATATATACCCCACCCAATTCATTCTTGAGGTTAGCGACACTCTAAACACTTGCTCATAATATACATGCATTCATTGCATTCTACTCTTAAGTTACAACGCGCTGACTTGAGCGTCGAAGTCTCTCCCCAAGAACTTCAACCATTGTTCGGTCTTGTTTTGCAGGCTTTGCCGGCGAGACGAAGACCTAGCTACTTGCGACTGCTTTCTACAGTGACGTTTGAGGTATGATCTCCAAACTTTTTATAGTTTTCATACTCTTTTCCTTATTATTTGTTGTGGACTAATCTATTCCAACAATACCCATTAAACATGAACAGTTTTCTTTGTTAATTTTTTTAATAAATAGACATAATTTTAAAATAGCAAAATTTATCTCTTTAGAAAGGTGTAGATCCTACTAAATTTATAATTTTTATATCACTTTATATACTCTCGTTAATGTGGAAAAAAATTCAATGGTTATTGGAATAGGGGAGTAATATTTTATATTATGTTAATATATGAGTCATATGACATGTCAATTAGACCCGAAAATGCGGGTTGACCCGAAACCGAAGAGAATTATGATTGAAAATTTATGATCCAAAATTTTTTTAGCTCGAATGGATTAGATCGAAAACAACCTGAACCTAATGTTAGCCCGAAAATCGAGTGGATTTGCCGATTATCTGAATGAAAAAATAAATTAATAATTATGTGCATAATATATTTGATTTTGTACAATTTTGGTACAATGTCATTACTTTTTCTCTTTTAATTTATTCATATTTAAGTTTAATATTTAACTATGTTTTAAAAAAAAATTATTTGCGCGCGCATACACATATATATACATATTAAATATAGAATAATAAAAAAATATATATGTTAAACATTTTCGTAAATATTCAAGTTCGATTGCCCGGTATACTAGCCCAACAATCAAAAGTTAAGAGTTGGAGTTGTAAATTTTCAAACTGATTTAACCCGAAATAAATAAATCGACAACGCGAGTGAGTTGACCAGATTGACATCCCTAATTTAAAATGTATATAAGAGTGATCAAATATAATTAGTTTCATACTTGTTGGCTAAAATTAAATTTGGGATATTTATTTTGTTAATATTGATTATTTAGATTAATTGTTTTATAAATTAAAGTATTAATGATGTAAATATTCATTAAATACCTATAACTAATTAATTGTTTATTTGGTAGACTTTTATTATTTTCTAATACATTTTTATTACAAAATGATTTAAATATAATTAATATAGTTAATATTTTTTTTGTTATTTGTTTGTCTCGTTTTTTAAATATATTGCAGTACTAAAGTCTTAAATGTAACAAATTAATCGATGCTTTAATTATTATTTTTTTATTATTTTAATTCTTTTGCTGTATTTTTTACAAATATAAAAGATAAATTAAAAAATAAAAATACTAACAAATTAATAATACTTAATCATTAATTTTATTATTTGTATTATTATAGTGTACATCGTTAACACTAAAAAATAAAAAATAACATGTTGATAATAAATATGAGAAAATGGAAATATTTCGAATATAATATTTGAAAAAGATTTATATTAATAAAATTTATATTAAATCACTTTCAGTAAGCCAATAATGGGTCTATAAAATTTTTAAATCAATAAATTATATTAATTTCAGTTAAATATAAAAACTAATTATAATACAATCATTTAAAAAATATATATTTTATATTTAAAATAACTAATTATGTCTTACATTATTATTTTATTAATGTAATGGAAGATGCAGAAAATTAGGGAAGAAATTCAGGTTGGCGTGTACCTTGTTGATTTGGGAAAGCGGTGATGAGAAATTGGAGATGCTCCTTCTCCCACACATCATCCAGAATTATGAAATATGATTTGCCCTTCAATTGCTGATGAAGCATTTCCTTAAGCTTCCTTTGAAGGTATTGCCTATCTTTCATGGTATCCTCCAATCTCTTAAATTCCTCAACTGTCTGCTTCTTCTCTTCTTCCGACTTTTGCAGCTCGAAGATTAGCTGCTTGATGGTCTCCTGCGGTGTAAATTGACTCGACACCACAACCCACACACGACACTCGAACCGATCTGCGTTCGTGACGGCGGGGTGATTGTATATTTCCCTTGCAAGTGTTGATTTCCCAATCCCACCGATCCCGTGCAAAACCCCAATCCCAAGCTCCTTCCTGATCTCATCATCCAGAACAAATTCTTGCAGCACCTTGTTTACATCATCTTCCATGCCCACCAGGTGTTCGCCTTTTTGCCCGGGATCCAACCGCCGCATCTGGTCAACTTGCAATTGCTGTGGCGACTCCGAGGCCTCTCCGAGATCCTTAATCCCGAATCTCAGCCGGCTTTTGTCGATGTCATCAAGCCTGGCTCGGATCCACTTGATCTTGTTCCCCAATTTATGGCGGTACCACGGATTAATTGGGTAGGAAATGATGCTTCCCAGCCTCCACTTGGTTATCTCTACCTTAGCAACATAAATCTCGATGACATCTACAGCATCGTGAGCCACCTCTCTGATATCCAACATCCAAGTGCGAACCCTCTCGTCTTTACCTTTCTTGTTGTTGGCGTCTTTGAGGAAGGATTGAATCCTGTTGAGCTCGTCTCTCAGCAAAAGGACCTGGCCTCGAACATCTCTCAGGAATTCCACCTCCTTGATTAACACATTGCCCAGCAGTGTTACCGAAGATGCGATCGCCGCTGCCATATCGATGGATATATCATATATGGATCTCTCTAAATATAATTTAATTGTATGTGTATGGCGTCAAATCCTATGAATTGAAAAAGTGATGGTGCCAATGGCAGCGATTAACTTTCTTATAGTTATATCAATAAAAATATTATTAACTAATTAAGGGGTTAGTATATAATTACAAACGCAGTTTCTTTCATCTTACCTCAAACCTTTTGGCTTTATGAATTATCACCAAGACCAGTTGGCCCAACAAGGTTGACTGTAATTTTGTTGATGTAGCAGTTTGTCGTTAGGGGTATGCACCAATGATCAATTGATTAAATTTTCATAATCTAAAAATTAAATCGAAATAAAAAATATTAACTGAACGGACCGCTAAAAAAATAAAAATTGAATGAAAAATTGACCGATTAAAATTGATCAACTTCGGGTTTTAATCGGCTTTTTTGAACCAGACTATAATTTTTTTAAGTTAAAAATTTTATTCATATTCATAAAAAATAATAAAATAAAAAAATAATATATGATATTCTAGATACGTTTCTCTATATCGATTAGTCACTGATATTATAGATGATGACAGATATGTACGTACCTAATTTGTATAAATATTAGTACTTAATTATATTTGGTTGTTATCAGCATTATTGCAAAGCATCTTTTAAATTAATGATCATCGATTTTATTATACTTTAATCTTGACTTAGACTTCATTTTTAACTTATTCACAGCTAACGGCCGGCAAATTGAAGTTGACACCAAATTAAATTAACTCTTTTGCTATCATTTCTTAATGTATGCGCATATAGCTGTTTTATTCATATCGTGGTTAATGATACCAATCATTTGCATTGCTTTCCTTTTTAAATTATCATTATATTAAAATTTGTTTATACAATCGTGTTACGAAGAATTCAAACTCGAAACTTTTGGCATCAACATTATCCCTTATAATTAGTATTGTAATCGAACCCAATATTGTGAGACTCGAGTTCTGCATGTTTGAAAATTTGAAGGCTCTGAGTTTAGTTCAAGTTCGATTCGAGTTCTGAAAACTAATCTCGAGTTTGGTTCGATAAATAAAAATTGAGCTCAAGTTTGGTTCGTTTATTAATCGATTTAATAGTAAATTCGAACTTGAGGTCGAACTTGGCTCGAGTTCATTAAATATTTAAGTTTGAGTTCGTTTATTAAAATATTTTGTTAGTTTATATGTATATATTTATATTAATTTGATAACTTCGTGAACAATTTCGTATATAAAATTTGCTAAACTATTCGAAGCTCGACTCGTTTTTAAGGTTCGTGAACAAGCATGTTAACAAAGTTAGCGAACTTTTCAAACCAAATACCATTAGACTCGAGTTCGGCTCAAAAATAAAATTCGAGCTCGGTTCAAGGCTCAAACTCGATTTTGGGTAAATATTCTATATAAATAAACTATTTTTCAACAAAATTAAATTTCAATAGGACCTTTCAAATCTTCAAATCATACAATCTTTAAGACTATCATCTCAATTAGTGTTTTAAAAATAGGATGAGATCGGTCAATTCGACCGGTTTAACCGCAGATGATCATTAGTTAAATCTGTTTTAAAAACCAGATCGGATAAGCCGATTCAACTGAATTAACACAAAATCAGCCCGGTAGTTAAATCCGAGTCAGATTAATGGTGTCAAGTGAATCTTCAAATCCTACAGTCTTTAGGATTGTAGTTCAAATTACGTATTTACACCAAATTAGCCGCAAAAATGTATGTGGAAATAAATGTTGTAGAGTGTTAGAGTTTCCCCTCTGCAACGCCTACACGGTGTCCGTCCTTTCACCAAGGAGACAACAGTTACCTCGCCGAGATCCTTAATTCTTTGCCGTTTTTGTCAATGGCTTCGAGCACTTTTACCTACCTTTTCTTAATATGTTAACTTTATTTCAATAAAAAATAGAACACATAAACTAAGAACTGAGTTGAAATCTAAAATAGGACACATATCTCAATATTAATGCTCGAAATCAAAGATCACGGATTCACAACCACGTCATATAATTGAAATCTATTACTATATAAAAGCAAAATCACTAGAATGTTTTTTACCTCCCAAATCATGATTTTTCCCTCCTAATTTTGCATGCCCCATGCAAAGGAGATTCACAATTTATTTTTGTGTCACTATCTCTAGATACTTATATTTCCAAGAGTACTATTATCATCATTTTTCTTCTTTGACTACATCCCTCAATGATTTTACAATTTTTAAGAGTGGTATTATTACATTTTCCTTCCTCAAAGATTTGCTATTTTAGATGCAATAATATTTGTATTAATTTTAATGGAATGAAGTGACCATACAAAATGTTGAATTTAAACTAACATTATGTTGATTTTTTTTAATATACACACAAATATTTTTATAAAATGTTTATGCTAATTGTAATGGAATATTTATTTTTTTCAATAATCATTTGAAATACTTTATGGAATAATAAGTATTGAATTTTATGGTACCATCATTCTAATTTAAATATTGAATTTAAACTAATAATTCATTGTATGTTTTCTAAATGATCGACAATATGGAAAACAATTAACAAAAGGAAGACACATTTAGGCCATAAATCTGGAAAAAATTGATAATACCATTATCCAAGTTAAGTTGATATATTGTTTATTCATTTCATTTGCACCTATAAATTTAGTGGGTTAGAATTATTTATCTTTTTTCCTTCATTTATTTGTAATATTATATATTCAATATTTAAATTATATTTTTCAATTCAAGTAAATAATACTAGCTAAACATGCTTAAAGTAAGTAACGCAAAAAAAATAATACTTGAATTGAAGTACGAAAGTGTGGCGTATAAGTACCTCTTGGTAGGACCAACTCTAACCAAGGCCATAAAAGCATAAATTGAAATTAAAGATGCCCGGATGACTTGTTTGTTTCATCTCAATCACTCATAATAATTTAAAACATGACCTAAACTAAGATAGGATGCAGCACATAGCTGTAATTGTCGCGCATTCCTGACACATTTAACGCATATCCCCGACCTATGACCTGGGCGAAGATTTGGGTGGTTGAATGAGCCTTGGCTTGTCTCTGGCAGTGGCTTGACGTGTCTAAGGTTGCTAGCGGCACTTTCCTTTTTGATTGATACCGTCTATGTATACTAGGTGGAACTCCATTTCCAGCTGTTCACACAAATGAGTGTAGACAAGTGATATTACAATAGTCAAGTTTTAATATAATATATCGATACTTTTTCCATATTGATTAGTCACTATTAATATCATATATGATGAAAAATTTGTACTTAATTTGTAGAATATTAGTACTTATTATATTTGATAGGTAGCAGCACTATAGCAAACCATCTTTTAAATTCTTTAAAGATTCTTCATCATCCAATCCTATTCCTCGTGGGTTATTAATGATCGTCCACTTTATTATACTTTAATGTCACTTAAATTCCACTTGTATTTATTTAAGCTAGTGGCTAGCTGTTTTATTGCTTTATGAGGTCAACAAACTCATACTCCCTTTGTTCCAACTCCCAACTAAGTTGGGTCGTATACCATTTTTAGCCGTCCAAACTAAGTTGGAGCGTTTCATTTTTAGGAAATCTTCTTTATCACACACAAGTTTAAATAATATATATTTTTATCGTCACTCTATATACTTTTCAACTCTAAACATACACACCTTAATTACTGTGCCCAAAAGAAATGCATCAACTTATCCGGGACAGAGGGAGTACTAATTTACTAATTCTTGGATTTGTCGTAAGCAAATTAGGAAATGAAAGAAGTCTACCGAACATTCTTGGTACTTGTTTGATCAATCACACTAATAGTTTTAATAGTTCACTGAAATTTGTTGTCTTTAGTATTTGGTATTTCACCGCTTGCTAAAAGAAAAGGACTCATATATCTAACTAATATGAAGAATACGTACCTACAGACCATTCCAATATACGTATAATAGGCCTCCTTCGCCATGACATTAGTGGCGAGGTTAATGATACCAATGAGTGGTTAGGGATGAGTATGATTCGGTTCAGTTATCAAAACGAAAAAATAACAAAAATTTTAAAATCAAAATCAAATGACTTAAGCCCGAATTGAAATTTTTGGTTTGGTTCGATTTTAGTTAAAAATCGAATTGAACATATTAAATAAATTAATAATTATTATGTAATATATTTAATAAACAATATTATATATATTTATATGTTTAATAAGTAATATTAAATAAATAATTATTATATAATATATTTCGGTTCGATTTTCGATATTCGATATTTTGAAATTTTTAATACCAAAATCAAAACAGAACTGAAAAATTGAATTTTGTAAAACTAAAAATGAAATCGAATAAAAAACAAAAATGAGTTTATTATTTCAATTTGATGTTTAAGTTTTTACCAAATTTTACTCACTCCTATACACAACATTGCTTTTGTACTTAAAGAAGGAGCACTTGAAGTTTCCCAAATAAAGATAAGAAAAGGAAAAGCAAATTTTCACTATAATTGGTTGTGTAAATATTTTTTAAAAAAACGAAATTTGAATTTTAGCACATCAGTTCTTTCAATTTCTTTAAAACGTGTTAGCAATAAGGATTAAGAGGACCGTTTCATAGTGTCGGTTAGGCATACATTAATATCCACATGGTTGATGTGACAATGTTATATCAGCATATGAGTTACTATATTTTTTAATGTACACACGGTTGATGTAAGTGTATTATTCCCCACGTCAAACAAAATACTTAATTAAAAATAAAAATATATACTTTTTATTTTGTTTAAAAAACTACTCCCTCCGTTCCGCTAAATGCGGCCACAAACAATCCGGCACGGAGATTAATAAAGTGTTGTGTTTTAAAAAAGTAGGAGAGATGTATTTTAAAGGTAAAATTTTTTTTTTTTTTGGGAAAGTGACCACTTTTACTGGGACGTTCCAAAAAGAAAACGTGGCCACATTTAGCGTAACGGAGAGAGTATTAAAATTATTGTAATATATAATATATCATTCACAAACTTTTGAAAAATGATAAGAATTAATCGACGTTCATAATTTTTCTTTGATTTTATTTAATATTTTATGCACATAAATTTCTAAAATTGTTAATTTTTCTTATATTTGTTAACGATACTAATAAATATTAGTGTGAAATGTAAAAATGTGTGAAATTTGAATGCATGACTTGTATCTACTCATGCATTTAACATCAGTTTTCTTCACTTAATTTGCGAAGATGTTTCGGGATTCTAAAATGACTTGTACGTTTTTTCCAACGATGCATGTTTGTAAAAATTTGCTATGAATTGTGATATCGACATTCCGATATTTTTATACATTTAATAAGAAGGTAATTGATAGGGTGAAATGTAATAAGAAGGGAATGAAATGGTGTGTGGAATGGTGAAAGTAGGAATGAAATGATAAAATATGTTTGATTCATATGCTTGGTATGTGGAAAGATTACAGATGGAATGAAATCTTCAAATATTTTTTGTATTTTTATTACAATAATATTCATATTACAATTTACTTTTTATTTTTTTCGAATTTAATTTTAATTATAAAAACTAAAAAATATTTAAAAAAATTCACTTTATGCACACAAACATAAGGCGTATGTACACAAGCATAACACAATTCAACACTCACATACAATATATACACATATACACACTACAAGATTAATGTCAAATAAGCATATATCACTTGTTCACTCATCATCATCTTCCTAAATTGCACCACTAACACATACAACATAATTTCCCCAACATATTTTGTGTTTTTTTTTATGAGTGTGTGTATGTTATAGTGTTTGTAGTAGAGTTTGTGTGTTCACAAGATAATAATGAATCACTAGTGTTTGTAGTAGAGTGTGTGTATGAGTCAAATTGTAGGACAACAAGGGGCCAAGAAAATAGTGAATGAATCACTAGTGTTGATTACTTTAGGTGGCAATGATTTTGTCAACAATTACTATTTGGTGCCTTTCTCCATCAGATCTCAACAATATTCACTTGACGAATATGTCCCATTTGTCATCTCCGAGTACAAAAAAGTCTTACAGGTAACAAAACCCTATTCCATTAAATCATTTTAAAATTGATTTTGTAACGGTTCATATTGAATTATTTGTATCAGGGCCGGGCCTCATCTTTGGAGTCAGCCCAATATGGTTTGATTTAGGGCTTTCGCTTTAGCTTTAGTAGCAAGGTGATTCGTCACAATAGATTTTTGACTTAAGTTCTACTAATGAATAGAAGTCATTAATAATCCTTTAGAGAGACATAGTATGTTCTTTATTTTTGTTTTCCAATTAAGAAAATGAAAGGGTAACACATTGGTCACCAAAGCAAAAACATATATAATGATTGTTATAAATGTTTCTAAATCAAGTACAAGGCAAAATTAATGTTAATTAGTGCATTATTAATTGAAGGTAGGTGCCATTAATTGATGTCATATGTAGGTAACAATTAGTATTATAACACTCATAACTCATAATCAATTTAATGTGTCTCAACGGCGTTGGATTAATGGATGAGATTTATTATTCTATTTTTTTGTTTGATTACATAACTAAATTTATTAATTTAATGAATCAATATAATATTTAATTAAATCAATGTATAATTTATTTAATATGTAAGAAGTACTTGCAATTTGCAAATACCTAGCAATAACAATTTTTTTATGTGGAATATAGGATTTGCAACCTCAAAGGTAGCATGTTGTGGGCTGGGTCCATACAACAGATTGGGTCTTTGCACACCATTCTCGAACCTTTGCTCGAACCGGAATTCGCATGTATTTTGGGACTCGTTCCATCCGTCTGAACGAGCCAATTGGCTTATAGTCTAGCAAATTTTGAACGGTTCCAACACCTACATGCACCCGATGAACCTCATCACGATCTTGGCTATGGATTCATGGATCTAAGGAAAATCTTGGATCTAGAGGCTATTTTCGGAGGCATGAAAATTCTAAGAAAAAAATATATTAAATTTCATGTATCTAAAAATAATACTCCCACCGTGCCAGTTTAGTTTATCTCTTTTGATTTATGGAACTAGTCTTGATCATCATGGGCCAACTTCAATTGTACTTTAATGTTATTTGAGAGCTTTTCTTTTACCTTGTTTAATGATTTTATGGGCATCTTAGCTTTAAGCAATGGAGATGTTTGGTGACTATTTGGAATAATTCAATGTATTTTTGTGAGAAAGTGGTACAAGAATATATGAAATTCTTTTTGGTTATAGATATGTTTATAAAACTGTGTATAATCGCAACTTTTTTTTTTTTTTTTTTTTTTTTTTATCTATAAACGATATAGTGGCATAAAAATAAATGACTTTTGCATGAGCCATGCAAAATTAGAAGTGAAAAGTCATGATTTGGAAGGAAAAAAAGCATTGTAGTGATTTTGCTTTTATATAGATTATATTTATTTTATTGTAATTTATTATAATTGTTATTAGAATATTAAACCCTTAATACATGATTTACATATGCGTTTATCATAGTTAAAATAAGATATAAGATAAGAAACTATATTTGTAATGCATATTTATATTATTTTATAGTTCTTAATAGTACTTTACTAGAGGCTAAGTATAAACTAACCAAAAAAGATAGTAAAAGACAAATACTAACCACCAACGTAATATTATATAAATTATAGTCATTTCTATGTTTTTTATACAAAATTACCCTTCCCAATATCTTATAATTACGCCAACAACCACCCCCACCGTTGTCGATAACCGTTGCCGGTGCACTCATCCCCGCAGCCACCGCACACCTTCGCACATTCATCTCTTCCCCACCGTCGTCGACGTGGACCCATCCATCCACAACCACCTTCACACCTTCGTGCACCCATCTCCTCCCCACCACCACCGTACTGCGCCGCCGCGCCCATCTCCACCGTGTGCCACTGCGCCCATAACATTGCGCGAAGCCCTTCCCTTCTCAATTGCTGAAAATTCACGTTTTTATATTTGAGTATGAGTGGTATGAAGTGTATGAATAGTATGATTTTCATGGTTCATACCATTCATACGTGAATCGTTTAATTCATACCACATACAAGTTTCATTCATACCACATGAGTATGAAAGGTATGATTCATACATAGTATACGAAATTCATACTTAAAATGCGAAAATAAAAAATACATTATTTTAACTAAAAGGGTATTTATGACGATTTACAAAAAAAAATGCCTATAATTTATATAGTATTATGTTGGTGGCTAGTATTTGTCTTTTACTATCTTTTTTGACTATTTTGTATAATTAACTCACTTTACAATTCCTAATTAGAGGTGTTCAAAGGAACCGGAACCGGAACCGTAAAAATCAAACCGTAACCGACTGTTTTGGGAACCGTAACCGTACCCGACGTTTCGGTTCTGAACCGTAACTGTGTAGAGGAAGGTTCGGTTACTGTTACAAAATTTTGGAACCGTGAACCGCCGGTTCAGAAACGTAACCTTATATTTGAAACCGTATCTCATTTTTATTATATAATTCAATTTATTTCTTATATTATAAAAACATGTTTTTTACATTTAATTTTTTATAATTAATAACAACACATTAAAACTTATGAATACATTAATAATTAAATAAAATAAAATTTAATTATATGAGAACCTAATTAAACCCTAATAATTATAAATCAAAATAATTAACTTTGTATTAATATTCATCTTATGTTGTGTATTTATGTAGATTACCTTTTAATTTTATTTCATTTCATTAATGTAATAGTGTTTCATGTGTTATTCAACTAATGCATTAATGAGATAATAACACATTAAATCTTTTATATTTTTATTATTAAATTTTTATTAATATATCATTATATTGGTATTATAAATAATTAATACTCCCTCTATCCCACGAAAGTAGTCCTCTATTATAATCAAATGAGTGTATTATTATAATCAAATGAGACTACTTTGGTAGAACAGAGGGAGTATTAAATTAAAATAAATATTTACATAGTTATTATAGTATCACATTAAAATATTAATTACATGATATAAAATTAAATGATAATTTGCATAAGTATGTAATAAAAATAATTAAAATTCTTAAAAATTTTAAATATATAAATATTTATTTTTTGAACTGTTCGAAACTATAACCGGTGGTTTGGAACCGTAACCGCAACCGTCCTATACGGTTCGGTTCAAAACCGTGAACCGCCGGAACAATGGTTCGGTTTCGGTTCCGAATTATCAGAACCGTGAACTGGCGGTTCAGTTACGGTTCGGAATCGAACCGTGAACCGTAACCGGGAACACCTCTATTCATAATACAATTAACTATGTTACAAATACAAAATTTTATAACAGTTTTAATAACTTTTATTGTCATATTTATTTAATATTACTATAAGTGGAAATGAAATACAAATTTAAAAATTAAAGTTAATAAAAAGTAGCAATCTGTAACAATTATTAAGATATATAGATGATCCAACAAAAAAAAAAAAATCTATAACATAATAATATTCAAACTTCATATTTAGTGAACGAAGTTAAAGCAAAAACATGGAAAATAAGAAAAAAGTTTTTTTTTTTTTTTCTTAAAAGCCAAACACATTATAATATAAGTCCATACTGAATCATCCATGAGTAGGGGTGTCACGATGGGTTATATCTTACTAAAATTGTCATACCTTATACTTTACAATATTTATCTTTGGCATGAAAATTTTCATACTGTTACCTTACTATACTTTTCGGTATACCTTACTTTTGATATAACATTTTTACATACATATACATTTACCTTACTTCGGTATACATTTTTTTACGGTATACCTTTCTTTCACGGTAATACTAAAAATTTACTATTAATTTAAAATATATATATATGTACATAAATAAAACTTAATGAATGACACCTTAAATAACATTATAATTAATTACTAAAATATTTACTAATTATTATATAACTACTAGATTTAAATATATTAACCATAACCTTACTAATTTTGTATATATATTATGCTCCCTCCGTCCACTAAAATGGTTTATGTTTTGCCATATTGGGACGTCCGCCAAAATGATTTAAATTTGAAACTTTTCTTGTATAGTTAATGGACCCACCACTCACTACACATACCTCAATTTAAAACAATATTTGAAGTGAAACACAAACACTACTAACTACACATCTCTATTAAAGTCAAAATAATATCTCCGTACATACATATATTGTTGGTCCCGAAACGAGTGTATGGGGGGGGGGGGGGGGGGGGGGAATACACCAGTTTAAATTTTCAGATTAAAATAGGTTTTTAGTGAAGACTCAAATCTGAAGGGAGGGCGATCAGTAGAGTAGTAACTTTAGATAACAATCCTTCAGTCTACACTGAGTGTTGGACTGATGGACTAATATCTTAAGTATTGTGCGGAATATGGTGGTTTAAATAATTACTCGTTTGTCAGAAAACTTAATGCAATCTTTCTCTTTTCAATTAATCAGTATTCAAAGAATGATAACAATGAATAATAAATACTGAAAGTAAATGAGAGAGAGGAATTGGTTTGCGTGGTTCGAAGATAAAAACTCCTACGTCCATGAGTCTTGATGTTAGTCGAGGGTTTCCAAATGAATGGAGAAATAACCTTACAGTGATCAACCACAGTGGGTTAGATATACAAGTATTATCTGATCACAACTAGTTTAGAACTAAATCTAAGCTAAGACTATTCTTCGGTTACAAAGTAATTGCTAAGATGAACACTAGAGAATATAATCTGAAAGTTTGAGTGTTCAAGAGAGCTTGAAAGCTTGAGATTGATGATAGCAATAATACATTGTGAGAGTAGGGTAACCGGTGTTTGAAGCAAGCGAAGCGACGGGGTATTTATAGAGCTCTCTCAAAGATATAGCCGTTGTGAGATAGAGCTTCGTTTGAATTCTTCCCGTTGGAGTAGTTGACCTTTTTGCCTTTATAGGTGTCTGCCACAAGATCTTCACCTACGAGATCTTTGTCGGAAATGATTACATCTATAGCGTAGGTTGTACACTCAGTGAGGGATTCAGATTGAACTTCAGTGGGCATGCAAGATGCACTTCAGTGGCCTGAAACTTGGCCTGCACTTGGCCCTTCAGAGACCTGAGTTGTAGTCAAGAACTTCAATGGCCTGAAATGAATTCAAGAACTTCAGTGGTCTGGCTTCTGCTTCAACTTCAAAACTTCAAGATATACTTAGTGAGAGTAGTCCTTCAGTTTTAGCATAACTTTGAATCTTTTAGTTGAGTCCTTCAGTGTATCTGAAAAATAGAACTCCCTAACATTTGAGTTCTTAGACAAAACTAAGATTTCAGATTTGGGCTTACAACATCTTTCAGGGGAGGTATTGAAATCTGAATCAAAACACTTATAAAATATTTTCCAACAATTTCCTCCTTTTTAATGATGCCAATACCTAACATGAAAACATCTATATAAGTTAAGAATTCCCCCTTAAAAGGAGAACACCTAATCTATAAGATAAGATGGGTTAGTTAATCATATTAAGTATAACAAACCAAAAAAAATCAGAGCCTAGACAACTGGAAGATTGTCATCAGGTTGAGATCAAGAGAAGGACAAAATATGTATTTCATTCAATGGGATTTTCAGTACAAAATATTTCAGAAAGTGTAGAATGAAAATACATCAAAATAAATCTAAGTGGCTGGCTCAGAAGGTGGTTCAGAAGCCTGAGTGGATTCACCAGCACCAGAAGGCACGTCACCAGATGGTCCGTCCTTGTCATTATCATCATCCTTCTTGTCTCCTTCATCATCAGTAAATTCGACTACTGGAGAGTCTTCTTTCCTTCATCTTTTTCTTCATCTTCTTTCTCCTTCTCCTCATCATCCTTCTCCTTCTCTTCGGCAATGAGGTTTTTAGGTGGAGCAGGTATGCTCGTCTCTTCCCCCTTAGTGGCAGCATCAGTGGCTTCATGAAGATAAGCATCGGCATGCCAGAAGTAAGGACGAACATATGGAAAATGGAGATCCAGATTATTGACGATAGAGATGTTGTTGCAGAACTCTTCCAGATCTGAAATTCTTGCGCGACAATGAGCAATGGCAACATCGACTTTGTTCTGATGAGAGGCTGTGGCGAGAGATGTGCCTGAGATATTTTCAGCTCTAGCAGAGGCAAGCTGTGCACTCAGATTTGCAGCAGCGACATCAATCTCTGCTTTCTGGGCTATTTGGAGAGCCTCTTTTGCTGTGGTCAAGGCTAGCTCAGATTGCGCCTTCAGATTGCCAAGAGAAATTCCATTGGCCGAAGTAGCAGCAGAAATTTGATCAAGTTCAGTGTGAACTAAATTGAGATCCTTGATAGCAGCATCTAAGTCAGTGCGAATGGCATTAGATTTGGCACGGTTGAGATTGCACGACTTCACTACATCATTGATTTTGGCCGAGGAGGGATGAGAGGAAGCAATTTCTTTCTTCATGAAGTCCTTCATCTCAGAAACAGCAGCATTAATTTTGGACTGGACTTCAGAGGAAGAAAGATCAGAAATTTGTTTCTTCAAAACTGTGTTTTCTTCAGTCAGTGCATCGATTGATTTCTGCAGACTGACGAAATGCCCGTCTAGCTTCTTAATGTAGGTGGCTTGGAGGGCATTGATTAGAGAGCTAGCTTGATTCATAATGCGTGAACTCTCAGTATCAGTATACTTCTTGAGTTCAGAGGCAGTGGAGAGATAGAGAGCGCGATGTGCTTGAATCAGAGCACCTTCTGAGGTAAGAACCTCAGGAAAAGAAATATCGGAGGAAGAGGGCACAACGGCCAAGGAGAGGGGAGCAGCTGAGGATGGACCTTTAGTGGAAGTAGATATTTTTTGAGTGTATGAGCGTCCAGCTGCAGCCTCAGCGTGAGCAATCTGATCTTCAATTAATGCCTCTGCATGTAGAAATGCGTCCATGGCATCGTTAAATTGAAAGCAGACTTGAAGCTCAGATTCCTCAGTCAAAATAGAACTCATGCCATCGCGTTGGATTTTTCATTCCAGGACAGAGGAGTCTAAGAATCTGTATGAACGCCATATCCAAAGGCGCTGGCAGAGTGTGGCAAGGGATGGGTGGTTGTAGAGTTCAGGGAAGTTAGTGGTAAGGAATTTGAAAGTTCGCATCTCAAGGTCACTCAGATAGACCTGTGCTGAAGATGGAGTGGTTAAGGTGGGAGATAATTGGGATGTGGTGGCATGGGCATGGGTTTCTGAACGGGTGGGTTCAGATGGGATTTGGGGTTGGATTTCAATCTATGGTTGTGGTTCAGTGGGGGTAGGTTCAGTGTGGGGTTGTGGAGAAGTGATTTGAGAAGGTAGTTTGGATGGTGAAGATTCAGTAGAGAAATGGGCAATTGTTGCCTGAATCTTGGAGGGTTTTGGTTGTTTAAAGGCAAGTTTAATTTTTCCAAAAGATGGAGGTTTAGAAGGAAGGGTTTCAGAGGCTTGATGTTCAGTGGGCTGAGGTTCGTTAGGCTGGGGTGGGGAGGTTTCAGTGGGGGAGGAAAGGAGAGCGGCAGTGGACTCAAAATCCTTAGAGAGGGTGCAAGGAGTAAGAGAGAGGAGTCCAGCGCTGGGTACAACAGAAGAAAGGGGTTGGGGGTTTACCTCTGCAGCCAAAACAAGCTTTCGGCGACGCTTGGTCAGTTGATACTGAGATGCATCCTCAGTATCTGAAGGGATGTCAGGGTGGCTGAGATCCACAATTGGTTCCCTCGGCGGGGCCTGAACCTTCAGAACGCCTGCGGGGCGTCGGCCGGGGTTCCTCTTCCTTTTGGTCTTAGCCGGGGAGACCTTGGAGGGAGATGGTTGTGCAGTCTCTTAAAAATCTTCTACTGCATGAATGGGGTCCACTGAGGGGGACCTTGCCTTGAGCAATTCAGCTTCAGCTGAATGGCTTTGACTTTCCCATGCATGGATGTAAGAACATCCAGATTTGTGCCGAACATCCAACGTTGTTCAAAAGGAACGCAGTCGCGAAAGAGTCTCTCAGGGTTCTTGAAGCGAGCCTCGATCAAAATTGAAACCTTGGTTACAAGGTTTAGAGTGTCAGTACCCATCATTGTGATGCCGTCGGGGACTTCCTTCAGTTTATTAGCCTCGTTCATCAACAGCTCTTCCATCACTGAGACCCAATTCGAACCATCGGTCTCATAAATACTTCTCATCAAACTGAGCTTCTGCCAACTCAGTTGCTCGTGGGGTGATTTCTTCCCAAGAATGCACATCTGAACGACATCCAATAGCAGACGAAGTTCAGGGCGAATAAGAGATTTGTTGTTGTTGGCAGTGTTGAATGGGCGGGGGTTCCCATCGACTTGAATCTCATCGAAGAAGGCTTGGACATCCTCCTTGTACGTGTTATACTGATTGGGGTTCTTCGTGCCCTTGTTCTTCAGTCTGAAAACTGATTGGAGCATCTCAGTGACATTGATAGAGACGGTCTTCTGCTCAATATTGCCAATCTCTTTGTTTCTCTTGCTGACTTGCAGTGCAGACATCAAATTTTCTCCAGAGTAACCCAGAGAAACAAAGAAGAGAATCACTTCATCATGATAAACATTCCTTGGGCGGAGGGAAGTGAGAGTATCCAGCTCCACTGATCGGATGAGCTCAAAAATGGTTTTAGCCTGATCTATATCCGTCTGAGTGTAGACGGCAGTGGGCTCAACGTGTAGTCGTTGTCTCAACTATGTCATGGTCATTGCTACGGGAAGAGGAGCTTTTCTACCCATGATTTGAGGATCTGAAAGTTAGAGCAGAGAATGAGAACATAAATAAAAATTTGATGAACAAGCAGTAATTCAGAGAGAGAATAGAAACAATCATACATTCTTAATGAGAGTGAATGCACCAAAACTTATCAACAAGCAGAAAAAAAATGAGCAAGAACAGCAGGAATGCAGATAAGAATTAGTCGAGATTTTAGCGTAACGCTTTGAGAGTTAGAGAAATGTGAAAGGTTTAACCGCTGTGGATACATAGATATATATATAGAAATGAACGGTTAGATGTAGATTTAGAGAATTGAAATCGACATTCAGGAAATGTCCACGTAATCCATGTATTGTTTGAGCGGGAAAGAGTAGGCGGTGAGTTACACGCGCGACGTTTGACTACCCTTAAAGTCAAAATGCACTCATTTCACTGTTGCTTTTACTGTACAAGACTGATAAGCATTAAATGCGAGAGATAGCGTATCATAGAAGTTGCGTCGTTCGAGGTACGATGAGACATAAATTATGCTTTTAACATTCATTATCTGATATAAAGAGTAAAACACTTAGAGCAATAAATACATGAAACAAATACAAGTGTTAGACTACAGTAGCTGATACATGCAACTGAGTAACTCCCTTTATATAATGCTTTCAGATTCTGAAGATTTTCAGATTTTGAACAGATTCAGATTTCCAGAGTTTCAGATTTCCAAATTTTCAGTTTTACTGAAATTTTCAGATTTCCAAATTTTTAGATTTCCAAATTTTTAGATTTACTAAAATTTTCAGATTTCTGCTGCACATATGAGCCTTTAGGAAATCTTTCAGAAGATGTGTTCCTTCGGTGAGAGAGTCATTTTGAATACTCCTTTTGTTTCTTTACCTACATGGTTAGTTCAAAATATATTTGAAAATGTGTGATGGTTTCAGATGCCTGAGATAACTATGTAAAGTTACTCAAGTCTCTTTATTCCATCACGTTTGTGTATGTCTTGTTAAGATTATGACTTCAGTGTACGAATGCCACTGAATCAAAGATCTTAAAGACAATTGGCAGTAAAACAAGATAGGGTAAGAATTGTACCTTTAGAGAATACCTTTAGGACAAGTCTGGATTCAGTAGGCCAAGTCTTCCACTTAGCATTTTGAATCTTGCTTCCTCCAATGGCTTTGTGAGAATATCTGCTCGTTGAATGTCAGTGTGGATTTTCTCTATGGATACATCCTTCTTTACAACGTGATCTCGAGTGAAGTGATGCCTTATGTCCACGTGCTTGCATCTTGTGTGTAGAACTGGATTCTGAGTGATAGCAATTGCACTGGAACTGTCACAATAAATTGCAACCTGAGTGGTAGGCACTTCATAATCTCTGAGTTGTTGCTTTAACCAGAGAATCTTAGAGCAGCAGCTTCCTGCAGCCATGTATTCTGCTTCAGTAGTGGAGGTGGCAACTGAGGTTTGTTTCTTTGAAAATCAACTAATCAACTTGTTGCCTAAAAATTGACAAGTCCCTGAGGTAGACTTCCTATCTAGTTTGCAACCTGCAAAATCAGAATCAGAATAACCAGTGAGTTCCAAATTATCATCTGAAGGATACCATAGGCCAATATTGGGTGTGCCCTTCAGGTAACGCAGAATCTTCTTTGCAGCTTCCATGTGTGACTCTTTTGGATTAGCTTGATAGCGTGCACACACTCCAACAGCAAATGTGATGTCTGGCCTGCTGGCAGTGAGATATAGAAGAGATCCAATGATTCCTCTATACTCAGTTTGGCTAATTGGCTTTCCTTTAGGATCTGGATCTATCCGTCCATTTGTATTCATTGGAATCTTCACGACTTTGCTATTCTGAACGTTAAATTTGTTGATCAGTTCCTTTGTGTATTTGGCTTGGTTGATGAAGATGCCTTCAGGGGATTGCTTGATCTGAAATCCTAAAAAGAATCTCATTTCTCCCATCATTGACATTTGATACTGAGTCTTCATCAACTCTGCAAACTTGTCACAAAGCTTCTGAGATTTAGAACCAAATATAATATCATCAACATAGATCTGAACGATCAGTATGTCTCCTTTATGTTTGATTGTAAATAGAGTCATGTCCACCGATCCACGCTTGAAACCTGATTCAATAAGAAAAACAGACAAAGTGTCATACCAAGCTCTAGGAGCTTGTTTTAGCCCATAAAGAGCCTTATGTAGCTTATACACTTTGGAGTAGTCGGTCTCGAAGCCTGGTGGTTGCTCTACGTAGACTTCTTCCTTTAGTACGCCATTTAGAAATGCACTCTTCACGTCCATCTGATAGACTTTGAACTTCATGTGAGCTGCATAGGCAAGGAAGAGTCGAATAGCTTCCAATCTGGAAACTGGGGCGAAGGTTTCATCGAAATCAATTCCTTCTTCTTAACAGTATCCCTTGGCGACCAGTCTTGCCTTGTTTCGAACAACTTTTCCTAGTTCGTCTTTCTTGTTCTTAAAGACCATTTCACACCAATAACGCCTTGATGCCTAGGACGATCCACAAGTTCCCAAACTTGGTTCCTAGTGAATTCATTTAATTCTTCTTGCATCGCGGTCACCCAGTTAACATCTTGGAGGGCTTCCTGAGCGTCATTGGGTTCAATGTTGGAGAGATAGCAACTGAGTAGAAAGTTTTCATCTGAAAACAATGCTATGTCTGCTTCAAGTTGTAGTTGCTCGTCAGTAATGAAGTCGTTGTGCAGTTCTACAGTAGCTAATGGTTGCACCATTTCTGCTTGAATCTGATTTCTTGTTTGAACTCCTCGTTCCAGACTTCCAATTACTGAGTCTGAAGGATGATCTTCAATCCATCTTCTTCTTCTTCGTATATCCTCTTCAGTGATAATCATTATATCCATCCTTTGACCAGGGGGTGGTGTAGTTACTGAAGGGCTTCTTTGAAATGGATTATCATCTTCTTCATTCTGAGGGCTTGTTCACCCTTGATTGTTGGCTCTTACATATTCAGTTTGTATGTTGATTTCCTGCAAATTAGTTCTATCTGAACTGGCCATTGTATCGTTAGTTGTAACAGTTATAGGAATATTAACTAAGTTAGGATTTTACTCCCTGAAGTTGGTGATGAAATCTCAGTGGTGAGATTGTCAGGTAGAGTCTGAACTTCAGGTAGAATCTGAACATCAATTAGCTCTTCAGATTGAATATCTTCTTCTCTTAATGGTATTTCAGTGGTGAGATTTTCAGATTCAGTAGGAGAAGAAAATTCAATTTCAGGCGTTGGAGTCCTATCTTCAGTAGACTCCATTTATGTCTCCAATCTGATGGTTGTGCCTTCATTTGATTCATTTTCTTCTTCTCTATCTTCAGGGTTCCACATTAAAATTTCCCTTGGACTTTGAATTGAAGGGCTTAGGTTCAGATTCTGAAGTCTCTCAGTGATGACTTCAATTTGCTTTAACCTGTACTCAAAAATAGATTCATCAAAAATAACATGAGGTGTCATTTCCACTACAAGGCTATGCTTATTTAAAACTCTATAGGCAGCACTCTCCTCTGAGTAACCAAGGAAAAATCCTGGATCTGCTTTGCCATCAAAAATTTTTAACTGAGTTTTTCCATTGTTATGAATATAACACTTACAACCAAAAGCACGAAAATATTTAAGAGTAGGCTTCCTGTTATTCCATAACTCATATGGAGTTTTGCCTTGGCGTTTGGTGAGGAGTGATCGATTCTGAGTATGGCAAGCTGTGTTGATAGCTTCAGCCCAGAATTTCTTTGGAATTCCTGAACTGTGTAGCATCGTTCTTGCAGCTTCCTTTAGTGATTTGTTCCTTCTTTCTGCAACGCCATTTTGTTGTGGAGTTCTTGCAGCTGAAGTCTGATGTTCTATCCCCATTTGTGCACAAAAATCTGAAATTCTTTCGTTGAGAAACTCAGTTCCTCGATCAGTGCGTATGGTGATGACATTTGTTGATTTTTGATTCTTCAGCTTTGTTAGCAGTTTAGGTATGCGCTCCATTGTCTCATTTTTCTTTCTTAGAAACACTGTCCATGTAAATCGAGAGAAATCATCAGTAATAACAAGACAATATTTCCTACCATTTACACTGAGTGGAGTCACAGGTCCGAAGAGGTCCATGTGTAAGAGTTGAAGAATCTTCTCAGTGGATGGAGTTTCTTTGCTTTTGAATGAAGCTTTGATCTACTTGCCAGTTTGGCATGATCCACAAACATGGTCTTTGTCGAAGACTAGGTTAGGCATCCCTCGAACTAGGCTATGTCTTGCAAGTCTGTTGATGACTTTGAAGTTCAGGTGACTGAGCCTATTGTGCCATAACCAGCTTTGTTCTGAAGTGCTCTTTGAGACTAGGCATGTTTCAGGGGAGGAAGCTTTCCAATCAGCAGCATAAATATTTCCCACCCTGTATCCTTTCATTACAGTAGTCTCATCAGTGAGCTTGTTAATCCTGCACTCATCAGAACTAAACACAACATTAAAACTTTTATCACACAACTGACTTACTGAGAGTAAGTTGTGCTTCAGGCCAAAAATATAGGAAACATCAGTAATGGAAACATTCCCTATATTGAGAGTACCATACCCTTTAGTGAAACCCTTAGAGTTATCACCAAAGGTTACCTGAGGACCATTTTTCTCATTGTAATTGGAGAGAGCTTCTTTCTGAAATGTCATGTGCCTTGAGCATCCACTGTCTATGATCCAGCTGGACTGCTCCTTTTGTGCACCTCTCCTTGGTCCTGAGTCCTGCAATTACTGAGTCTTAGGATCCAGTTTAGAACTAGACCCTGATTCAGTATGCATGACATGCTTTGTCACCCAATGTTGCCTGATGATGCATGTGTTAGATGCAAGTTTCTTCTTCTGAGAGTCAGATTTCTCAGATTTCTTCTTTGGAACATATTTCTTGTTTACTTCAGGCTTAGGATTAGCCTTGAAGTTAGTTCTTGCGTGTTGTTGGTTTTGATACCATTGTTTACTGAACCTCTTGGTTCATGATAGTAAGCTGGGGGAAAATAGAACTCATTTGTTCTTCTCGAACAATCAGAATAGTATGAACTAGGTGATGAATTCCTATGTTCATTTCTTTGATAAGCGTTGTTGGAATAAGATTCTCAACGTTGAGTTTGATGGCTACTTGAGTCGCAGCTTCTAGGACTCGAGCCATTAGATGAACAAGTGCAATGTGAGCACTTTGTTTTGTATATAATAGCGTGATTCAGGAGACTGAAATTGTCTCTTAGGCTCATGCCTTCTTTTGGTTTCATGCTTCTCAGTGGCATGATGTTCATGGTTATGATTTTTCTTAACCTTTGGCTTCTCACTAGCCTTAGGTTTTTCAGTAGCTTTATTTTCAGTAGCCAACGCCTTAGGCTTCTCAGTAGATGTAGGCTTTCTGGAAGCCTGCTTTGTATGTTCAGTGGCAACGTTCTTTGTCTTCAATTGTTTCTCAATGACTGGCTTCTTCCCTTGGGACTTAGAAGCAGTCTCAGTGATGATCATATCACCATATTTTCGATCGGGTCCTTTAACAAAGGATATTATGGTGGATGAAGGTTGTGGTACCTTCATAAGTGGTACTGTAGTCTTGTCTTGATTGAAGCCAAGACCTTTTGTTTCAGACTTATTTGTTCCACTCAACACATAATTTGTGTAACCAGACTTGGTCCATGTTTCGACCTTTGACTTGTAGAATTCTACCCTTTCGGATAGAAGATTTCTTCGATCAGTAAGTTCTCGAATTTGAGAATCTTTGAACAATATCTCATCATTATTAGTATCAAGATCCTTTTTGAGATTAAATATCTCATATGAATTATCTTGGATCTCAGTGACATGTGAACTTTTAGTCAAGCTCTCAGTATGTACGTCAAGCTTGGAAGTTAGCTCTTCGTTTTCTTTCTTGATTCTGAGAAAGATAGCTTGAAGATTGCGAAATCTTCAGCTAGAGATTCATATTCCTCCATAGAGACAATTGTCTCATTATCATCCATGTTCTCATCATCCTTCACTGAAGAATTCTCAGTTTTGGATGGTACGTCAGTTGGTGAAATTTCAGATAGAATCTGAATTTCAGGTGAAGATGGAATGAATGGAATGGATGCATATGATAAATTCTTTGTTTTAGGATCAATGTATCCTTCAGGCATGACATGTGCATATATTACCTAAGGGACAAATTCTCCGGTGTTGCCCATCAAGCAAAAGACTTCAGTAGATTCTTCTTCATTTGCATAAAGACCAAGATCTTCATCGTCAGAAGAATCTGAAAAGTGCTTCTCAAAGTTTGATTTTGAAGGAGTTTTGATTTGATCTGGATCATCATCAACAAGCATTGCCTTCCTCTCTGCGTTCCTTTGATCCCTTCTTAGCCTTAGTTCATCCATTTCCTTCTTACTAAGGTCAGGGCAATCTGGCTTGAAGTGATCTGCAGATCCACATTCATAACAAACTCCTTTGTTATATTGTTGTCGTTCAGGTTTGGACTGAGTGGCAGTCCCTTCCTGAGTGGATGTGGAATTCTCAGTGGAGGGTGGTGCTTTTCTTGCACGGTTTTCCCTATACATCTTTTTGAATCGGCCACTTCTGAAATCTGCACGTTCAAAGCGTTTGGCCATTAGAACATATTGTTTCATTAACTCAGCCTTTGTCATACCTTCGAGATCTAGCGCTTCAGGCTTGGTCTCCTTGACTAGGCTTTTGTCTGCTTTGAAAGCGACAATGTCTTGTGAGGTTGACGGAATAGGAGTGGCTTCTCTAATTGGATTTAAGATATCCAATATCTTCTGCCTAGTTTCATGGCTCTTCAGTATGCTGAAGATGGCAGCAGTTGTGAGTGTGTTGAAGTTTGGACGCCCATTTATTTGTATTTGATAGGACAACCATTCTTCACGTCGAAGACACCATACGATTTTTAGGTTGATCTCCCTTTGTGAATACTTGTCAGGCTTTAGTGCTCTGACTGCAGTTAGAATCTGCATCAATCTGAGTTCCACCTCGCTGATGGATTCTCCTTGAATCTGCAAAAATGCATCAAATTTTTGACACTCAAGGGTTAGTTTATTTTCTTTTATTTCCTCTGAACCTGCACACATTTGCTCGAGCGTTTCCCACATCTCTCTTGCACTCTTGCAATGTTGGATGTGAACGAGCATTGGTCTTTCAAGCGTGCCTGAAATAATATGCTTGGCATAGTTTTCTAAGCCACCAATCTTCTTTTCATCAGCTGTATACTCAGTGAGTGGCTTGGGTTCAGTTCCTGGTTCACGAACACTAGTGGTCTCTTGAGGATAGTCTTCATAATAATAATTGGACCAGTCGTAATGACTTGCCACATCATCACATGATGAGCATTAAGGAAAGAGGAAATCCTGTACTTCCAATAATCATAGTCTTCAACGGAGAACATTGGTAGCCTGAGAGTATTCTCCATGAAAGATATTAGTTAAATGCAAATGAGTTTTCTGAAAAGACCAGCTTAAAAACCTTAGGTTCAAGAATAGTGGTTGTTAAACACACTGCTCTGATACCACTTGTTGGTCCCGAAACGAGTATACTGAGTGTATGGGGGGGGGGGGGTGAATACCCCAGTTTAAATTTTCAGATTAAAGTAGGTTTTCAGTGAAGACTCAAATCTGAAGGGAGGGCGATCAGTAGAGTAGTAACTTTAGATAACAATCCTTCAGTCTACACTGAGTGTTGGACTGATGGACTAATATCTTAAATATTGTGCGGAATGTGGTGGTTTAAATAATTACTCATTTGTCAGAAAACTTAATGCAATCTTTCTCTTTTCAATTAATCAGTATTCAAAGAATGATAACAATGAATAATAAATACTGAAAGTAAATGAGAGAGAGGAATTGGTTAGCGTGGTTCGGAGATAAAAACTCCTACGTCCACGAGTCTCGATGTTAGTCGAGGGTTTCCAAATGAATGGAGAAATAGCCTTATAGTGATCAACCACAGTGGGTTAGATATACAAGTATTATCTGATCACAACTAGTTTAGAACTAAATCTAAGCTAAGACTATTCTTCGGTTACAAAGTAATTGCTAAGATGAACACTAGAGAATATAATCTGAAAGTTTGAGTGTTCTAGAGAGCTTGAAAGCTTGAGATTGATGATAGCAATAATACGTTGTGAGAGTAGGGTAACTGGTGTTTGAAGCAAGCGAAGCGACGGGGTATTTATAGAGCTCTCTCAAAGATATAGCCGTTGTGAGATAGAGCTTCGTTTGAATTCTTTCCGTTGGAGTAGTTGACCTTTTTGCCTTTATAGGTGTCTGCCACAAGATCTTCACCTACGAGATCTTTGTCGGAAATGATTACATTTATAGCGTAGGTTGTACACTCAGTGAGGGCTTCAGATTGAACTTCAGTGGGCATGCAAGATGCACTTCAATGGCCTGAAACTTGGCCTGCACTTGGCCCTTCAGAGACCTGACATGTAGTCAAGAACTTCAGTGGCCTGAAATTAATTCAAGAACTTCAGTGGTCTGGCTTCTGCTTCAACTTCAAAACTTCAGGAGATACTTTAGTGAGAGTAGTCCTTCAGTTTTGGCATAACTTTGAATCTTTTAGTTGAGTCCTTCAGTGTACCTGAAAAATAGAACTCCATAACATTTGAGTTCTTAGACAAAACTAAGATTTCAGATTTGGGCTTACAACATCTTTCAGGGGAGGTATTGAAATCTGAATCAAAACACTTATAAAATATTTCCCAACAAAACAAGTTATTAAAACTCGTGTCCGGTTAAATTGGAAATCAATTTGGTGGACGGAGGGAGTAATAAATTAAGTATACTTTTATTAATTATTTATTACAACTTATAATATATTTAAAATCAAACAAACGTAGTCAAATGATTATATAAAATACTTATATTTTTAATATTTATTTTTGGATTATAATTTTCTTTATTTTATTGTAATTAGTTATATAATTATTTAAATTAATATGTTAGTTTTAGAAAATAATTTAGTAGACTTATATCATAACAATTTAGTTATGTAACAAAAGATATGTCTTATTCAATCTTTTCAATTATCCATAAAACTCACATATTGTGTAATTTGTCACCAATATTTATTAATTACAATTCATAATAAACTATTGTATTATAATTAAAATTGATTATATATATATATAATATATATATATAGATGAAAACAACAGAATATACCAAATTTTATAGTATATATTGTGGAACGGTATGACGTATACCTCGGTATTTGAAAAATGTATACTTTTACCTTATCGTAAATTTCGATACGGTATCATACCTTATCAAAAATTTCAGTATACTCTATATTCGGTATTTTTTGGTACGGTAAGTACGGTATACTGTTATTTCGGTAAATTTTGATAGTCCTATCCATGAATATGTAACATGTTCACTTACAAAAATTTATGAACTATTCAGAATTCGGCTTGATAAAAGTTCGTTCAATATTTTTTCGTTAACTAAATGAATCAAACTAGAGTTTCGAACTAAGCTTGAATTATTTTTTAAGCTAAAGTCGATTATAATGGTATTTGATTTAGAAGGTTCGTGAACAAGTCTCAATATAATCTTAACGAGCCGAACTGAATAGTTCGCAAACATTATTAACGAGGATGTTCATAAACTTAAAAAACGCACTGAGATTCGAATAGTTCGCGAACTCTATATATGAATTATTTCACGAACTTCTCAAATTAATATAAAAATATACATATTAACTCAAATAATTTAATAAATTATAAGCTTTTTAACAAGCTTGAACTTGAAATATAGTTAAGGAACTCAAGTTGTGTTTGAGTCTTGTTCGAATTCTCTAATAAATCGAATAAAAAAAACTGAACTCAAGGTCGATATTTTATTTATCAAACTGAATTTGAGTTTGGTTTTGAAATGTCGAAATGAAATCGATCTACACTTGAGCGTTTTAGTTTTTAAATTAACCGAACTTGAGTATGATAGTATTTGATTCAACTCAATTTAATTATAATCTAAGTCTTATATAGGAACTAAAATCTATGCATATTACGCATTATTTTGATGCATTACACGTAGAATCGTATTGCATAACATGATAATGCATTTTTATTCATTAACCAATGCATCGTAATTTCAATGCATTTTATTCATAAATTCGATGCATACTTAATCTGGACCATATATTTTACAACGATCAATGGTTCAAATTGGTTCCTAGTTCCTATCTAAGGATTACTTCTCATTTGATCAATACACCAGTATTGATTTTTCAATTAAATGTTTTTCAGTGAACTCCTGAATCTGAAGGGAGGATGAGCTTCAGTTAGAGTGAATACTTTAGATAACAATCCTTCAGTCTACACTTAGTATTTGACTGATGGACTAATATCTTAAGTGTACGTGCGGAAGTGGTGGTTTTAAAAGCTTACTCGTTTGTCAGAAAACTTAATGATTTAAGTTCACTTTTCTCTTAATAAGTATTCGATTATGCAATATCAATAAGGATCAAAATACTGAATGTAAATAGCGCAAGACACAGAGTTTGGTTTGCGTGGTTCGAAGATAAAAACTCATACGTCCACGAGTCTCGATGTTAGTCGAGGGTTTCCAAATAATTAGAGATTTGGTCTTATAGTGATCAACCTCCAAGGTTAAATGGACAATAGTTTCTGATCACTTTTAGCTTCGAACTTAATCTAAACTAGAGCTATTCTTCGGTTACAATAGTATCGCTACTAAGAACACAGAGAAAATTTAATCTGAAGGGATCGGGTGTTCTTGAACTTGAGAGCTATGGAAGTTGAGAGCGTAAGAGCGATAGAGAGTTTTAATGCTTGGTAACCGGTGTCTTGAAGCGGACGAAGCATCGGGGTATTTATAGGGCTCTCTAAAAAATATAGTCGTTTTGAGATAGAGATTCGTTTTAATTCTTCCCGTTGGAGTTATCGTCTTTTTGCCATTTTTTATGTCTGCAACAAAATCGTGTTTCACCTACTGAGATCTTTTTCGAAAATGGTAATGCCTATAGTGTTCCCAACTTATTTGTAAACTGTAGTACATGGCGTTATTGAGTCCAGACCCACTGTCCGATAAAGGGATTCAGTATTGGGCACGAGGAATTTTTCCAGCCAATATACTTACAGTTTATTAAATAAACTAGTTCGCAAGAGTACGAATTCGTTGTATAAAGGTAAGTTGATCCTAAGTCGTATTCTCAAGGAAGGCTAAGCAGGTCTTTATTTATGATGCAGAACAGAAAGCAATTAAAAAGAGGGGTTTTGGATTTTTAATCTAATTAATCTATCTAGGCGAATGAAAATAAAGAATTTCAAATACGAATTACCTAGGCGAAAATTAATAAAGCAATTTAATCCTAAATCTAAGAACGAATAATTAAATAAACAATTAAACCTTAAGTCTAAGAACGAAGAATTAAAGAAAAGAAATCTAAACATGTCTTGAACTGATTAATTAACATGATTGAAATGTTTATATTAATGGTTTGATAATTAATCAAAATAAAGCACGAAGAACAAGAATGCATAAGACAATAAAAGAAAGCAATAAAGAAAACAGTAAAGAACTTACTAATTGAAAAGGAAATAACGCACTGAAATAGATCACCGGGTTTGAATCACGAACGAATCCACAATATCCAAAGTAAAGAACTTGAACGGAATGAAAATCTAGCTAACAATGTTTTCTCTCGTGGTCTAAACCCTAGAATTGAAAGACGGAATGAAAAACGTGAAGTAGGATCTGTGTCGAAGTCCTCTTGAAAAGTCACGCGTGGAGGTTTAAATAGGAGAAGAAAAATCCGTCGGGCTAGCGAGCGCTAGGGGGTAGCGCTCGCTAGCTTGGCTCTCTGATGAGTCATCCAGCGCCCCCAGCGAGCGCTACCCCAACGTTCTGACTTGATGGAGTGCGCAGGGTCAGCGGTCGCTGGGGGGTCAGCGACCGCTGGCCCCCAATTCTGCCCGAGCCCAGCGAGCGCTAGGGGGCTAGCGACCGTTGGCCCCCAGTTCTGTCTTGGGCCAGCGGTCGCTGGGGGGTCAGCGACCGCTGACCCCCAACGCTGCCCTCTTCCGTGCTTTCGGTCAAGGTGCACATTTTGCCCTTTTCTTCGTCTTTTGGTCTCGTTTTTTTCTCGAGCCTCGTTAACTCTTTTATGATGGTCTTTACCTACAATGTAATAAAAAGAAAACCAAAGTATCAACACGATCGACAATAATAAGGATATTATACGAGAGAAACTCGACCAAAAATAGATAAAACATATAGCATAGCTTGGAACTCAGTTGGTACTTCAGTAAGGACTTTAGTGCAGCAATTCAGATGATAACTTCAACTTCAGTGGCAGGAGAATTGCTTCAATGGCTTGAATCTTCAAAACTTCATGCCATCATTTCAGTGGAAGACCTTCAGTTTTGGTACAGAAACTGAATTCTTGAGAGAACTTCAGTTGCTGAGTTTGAATCTTCAGTCCTGACTTTAGTTGTAGCTGTAAATTAGAACTCCTTAACAAGTGAGTCCTTATAAATTAATACATCTTTGAGAGGGGTTTTGGAATTAATACATCTTTGAGAGGGGTTTTGGAATCTGAATCAAAACTCTTATAAATATTTCTCAACACATACATATATTAAGTTTAATAAAACTGAATACCACATTTTGATTTTTATGATTCAATATAATTTATATAATTCATACCACAAATATAAAAAATAATTTAAAGTATAAAAAATATAGAAATGACTAAAGTTTAATTATTATTATGTTGGTGGCTATTATTTGTTTTTAATAATCTTATAATTATTTTGTATATATATTCACTCTAAATATAATACTTTTAACGTATTATTATAATTACCACTATAGAAATGTAATTTAAGAAGAGAAAAAAGGTTATAACTTATAATAGTCATTTACAAATAATAAATTTAAAAGTTGGTTAAGAAAATAAAAAAAATAAAATGTTAACCTTATTTTAAGTTAAATAGCATAAATAACCTTAATGATGGTGGGGCGTGTCAAATTGGTTTATAAAGGATATTTTTGAATAAAATGATTAATATTTAATTTATTATTTTTATATTGATGAATATTTTTTAATTTTATTATATAGAAATGATTAGTATAGAAATTAAGTCATTTAAAAATTAAAAAAAATCAGAAAATAGTATATACAAAATTAATTTATATTACTTTTATCTAATCACAAAGTAAACACTCTTTAAATAGAAAACAAAGTGATGTCCATCTCCATGCATGTAAGAAATAACAGAGAATTAAAATACAATCTCGGGTACTTGAGAAATGTTGATGCGTGGAGGCAGATTGTGAGTTTGCAGATTCCAGCAATCACAGATTTGGAGTTCCTGGAGGCGCGGCATGCCACCTTCTTCAATGTCGATTTCTCTCAGCTTCGGCATGGATTGGATGGAGAATACTCGGAGGCATGGGAAAGCATTACGCGATACTGCTATCCTGTTCGTAAGGTGATTCTTATTAATTGGGCATCGTAATAACGCGAGGTACCGTAGATGGGGTAAAGACCCTAGCTCCTTCAACTCAACATCGTCAGTATCATTTAGTAGACAATAGTTCAATATGAGATGGGAAAGGTTTGGAGGAAACATAGCCGCAGGCATAGTAGATATGGACAGAAAATAAAGACTACTCACTATAAGTGTAGTGAGACTGCTGAGATGACCAGGAATGACTTCTCCCAACGGTAAGTCATGAGCACGATTGAAGACTAGGTGCAGTTTCACGAGATTCGTCATCTTCTCCCACGACGCTCTCATCCTACTGGACTTATCATCGCTCCACTCATTTGCTTTCAGATCTATCTCTATTCCCAATACACGAAGAGGACAATTACCCGTTATTGCCGAAATGTAGTCCAACCAATCATCTATATCGATTCTTTTCAAAGTCTCGAGACTTGTACAATTCCCTATTCTTAAAGTACTTCTGCGTAGCACGTCCAAGTGACGCAATGTTTCTATTTCTAGTGCAACGTCGTTCTCGGACATATATACAATCTCACTCTCCACTGTTAGAACCTCGAGCTTCTTAAGCTTATTCAACCAAGTCGGGAGCTGCAGCCTATATTTATGACTTCTCTTTACTATTCTCAAAATTTTCAATCCAATCAATAACCCGAGAGAGTCTGGCAATGTTGGAAACGCAAAGCCCTCAAGGTGCAGTGTTTGCAGGAGTTTGAAGCTCTTCCAGAAATCAGTTGAAGCACTAGTCACATAATTATTCACATAATTATCGACGTTGAGTAGGAAAAGAGAGCGAATGCGCTTATTTTCATTTTCTGAAACATTCACCAGATTATTGCCGTAAATAACACGATGACGAGCTTTGTAGGGAGTTGCAGATGCAGTTGCCGAAGAAGACCCTGCAGCCTCCTTTCCCTTTACAACTTCCAAACTCATTTCCTCCTTTGCCTTTCGTAAGCATACTTCCCGTACAAGATCGTGGATTTGACAGCTTTTCACTCGATCATCGAAGCTCATATCCTTAACTTGAATCAAGCTTCTATTGATCAGCTCATTTAGATAACCTCTAGCTATATTATGAGCTGCTCTGTTTTCTTCATGTTGAATCAAGCATTGTGAAACCCACATATCTTCCAACCATTTAACGGGAATAGTAGCATCTTCCTTGAAAAAGGCTAAGCACAAGAAGCATGATTTCAAATGAGGAGATAAATTCTGATAACTCAACTCCAAAATTGCTGATACGCTACTTTCTTCACTTCCCAGCTGGTGAAGAACTTCTTCCCATTGTCCACTCGTTTGTTTTCCCACGAGTAGGCCTCCTACCACACTTATTGCAAGTGGTAGACCACCGCATTTTTTAAGGATTTGTGCCAATATTACGCTATCCATTCCATAAGTGTCGCAAATATTTGCCCTCTTTAAAAGTAATTCCTTGCTCTTCACATCGTCCAGACCCTCCATCTTGTGCAGATATTGATCATTGTTCGTTCGAATGTCGCTGCGACTTGTAATCAGTAACCTGCTTCCTTTATCTGTCATACTAGTACAATTATAATTTGTCTAAAATTTTAAACAATAATGTTCATACACACAATCACTTAACATTTTATTAAAGTTCCTCGCGTCCCAAAATATCATACAGTGTTAGTACGAAAATAAATTTCAACTCAACACTATATATACACACACTGTTAGTAATTCGAATGGATAAACTTGAGTTCAATATTTATTCTAAGTGAAATTAATAAATATTTATAATAGAACTGATCTTTATTGCATTTACATAGAATAATTAATTGAGGGACAATTTAATTTAAATTAATTAAGTTTAGAGGTTGGTCCAGTCAATTAATTAAATTCAATTGTGCCCAAAATGAGACTTGAAAATTAATTTAATCTAATTATGGATTTGTCCAAGTCTATATTAATTTAAGAAATAATTTGAATTTAAATTTAAATTATGGTTGTAATGCAAGTGATAAAGAGAGAATTAAAGTCTTTATTTTAGAAAAGTATAACTAAAAAACGTGATACTTTATTTTAAAGTGATAATTTAAAAAATCATTGCAATTAAATTAGATAAATGACCAACCCGTCTGAGTGGCCAAAAATATTTATTATTAAAAGATAGCTATTAAATAGGCCAATATTTTGTTTAAAAGTGGTATACTATAACACTTAATTACAAATAAATATTATATAAAGAAATGGCTGATTAAAATAGTTAATGACAAATCATTATATATAATCAATGTTATATATGAAAAGGTATCATCTAGTTAGTAATGTCAAAATAACGCATGATAAATCATTATAAATAAGTATCCAAAGCATATCGTAAATAAAGTCAAGATAACTTTTTCATTAAAATTGATGTTTGAAGTTATAAGTTACAGTTATTAAATAAAAGAATAATTAAATATTTTGTCTCAAAATATAAATGTAAAATAAATAATAGTTAATAATTTATTTTTAAATTCTTCATTATAGCAAACAAAAGGTAAACAAAGAAACATGTAATCACAATTTATGTATACATATTTTATTTCAAAATGATAAAATCTAACTAATCTTTGCAAATACTATGTGTTTACATAACTAATCACTTATATGCAAATAAGTGGTACATAAGTAATCACTTTGGTGGAAGTAAATGTTACACGAAGGCTCGTTTAGTATAAAATTTAATTTATATTATAATGTAGAAGTATAATTTAACAAATTATAGGAAATAAATATATTTTTTAGTTAATAATTTTTTGTTATTTTTATGTCTATAAATTATTTTGGGTGGGAAATATTTAGTGAAAGTACTAAGTATCTGACCAACACTAATATGATAATTATTCGATCAAAATTAATTATTTGACTGAATGAAATATTAAGCTTTTTTTGAAGAAAATTGTAAATATAATAAATTTTAATAATTAATATTTTATGTATAAAGGATTATTTTAGTATATACAAAATAACTCTTTGGAAAACATTACAAATAACTATGATAATATATATATATATATATATATATATATGTACGGAGATATTATTTGTTGGAAAAATACATACTCCCACCATCCCACTAAATTAAACTCATTTTATATTTTAATGAGTGTATTATTTTAATCAAATGGGTCTAATTTAGTGGGAGTGAATGAGTATTATACTTAATGATTATCATATAAGTTCTTAATTCTATGAATTTTTGTTGATTTGATTTAAAGATTTTATATTTTAGTATATGTTCTTGTTCTAAACCGCGTACTAATATTCGGTAATATGATAATTATTAGATCAAATTAATTATTTGACCAAATGAATTAATAAACTTTTTTCGGATAAAATTGTATATTTAATAGATTTTACTCCCTCCGTCCCGGCTCAATTGTCTTGTTTTCTTTTTTGGGATGTCCCGGCTCAATTGTCTTGTTTCTCTTTTTGGACAAAAATTGTGAGTGTAATTAAGTATGTGGAAAGTAGTGGGAAGTAGTTGTGAGAAAAATAAAGTGAGTATTGGTATGCGAGCCAAAAACAAAGTGGACAATTGAGGTGGGACAGAGAGAGTAATAAATAATGTTTTATTTATAAATGATTATCTCAATGGTTCAAAATAACTCTTTACAAAACATTTCAAATAATTATGTTATATATGGAGGGATCTCATTTGTTTGAAAAATAAATACTACTCCCTCCGTCCCGCTATTTCCGTCCTATTTTATTAAAATAATACACTCATTTGAATATAAAATAGGACGGAGGGAGTATTACGTAATATTTATCATATAATTTCTTAATTCTATAAAAGTCCAAACATTACAAAATAAACATTAATATTAAAAAAAAATAGAGTATAAATAATAAAATATTTATAATAAAATTTAAGTATAAAGCTAAAAAGTATATATACACTCTAAGAAATTCATTTTGAATGTTTATGTGTCTTATTCTCTATCATTTTTTCACGATCTATTTATTTTTGTTAATTATTGAGTTGGTTGAATATAATTTTATTTTATTGATAAATTTAATTAAATATACTTCCTCCGTCGTGCTAAACATGTCATGTTTTATATTCAGATGAGAATATTATTTTAATAAAACATGACATATTTAGCGGAACAGAGAGAGTATATCAATATAGAATAGCATATTATTAAGTTGAGTTTATTTAATATTCATACAATGAGCTCAAGCTCTGAAACTCCGTTCTTTTATGGGGTCGTATTGGGATTGATCCCCTCCCACTATAATCCCAAGGGGGAAAGAGAAAAAAAAGAAATAAAAGATTTTTTTTTTATTTGAAGAGCCTTATCTTGTATTGAAAGGTTTTTCATGCTATGCAACACGTTGAGAAAGACCAACCTTAACGGAAATTCCATTTAAATGTTCACATTAATTACCTCAAATTAATGTGGCATATATATTTAATTAGAAATACAATATTGTATTAATAATGTAAAAAATATGAGGTTTAAGATAAATATAAATGGTGGGACGTGATGGCACATAAACTTAAAATTAAGGAGGTGACTCAAATATATTATGATTTTATATTATATATAAGGTGCATGCTAGATAAGATAACACGAAATGAAAAGCAATTGAAGAAGAGAAATAAAATAAATATATTAGCATGCGAATGAGATTATCTATTTTCTAATCATATAACATTTCTATTGCATTAATAAGATCGTCATGACACAAGACGTATTTAGGGTTTACGATTAAGATGTATGTAAGGAAAATATATACTCTCTCTATCACACCTCACTTGTCTCACTTACCATATAAATTAGAGTGTAGTAGAGGGAGTTAATTGTAATAAAGTAGGTGAAAGTAGTGAAAGAAGTAATTAAAAAGATAATAAAATAAGTATTGATATGCGATCCAAAAGCATTTGGAACAAGTGAGGTGGAAAAGAATTTTATATATTAAACAATTAATTATATAATGTGTTATGATCTCATTAATGGAATAGGATTAACATCATTAATAAATAGAAAATGGGGATTGATTAGTACCTTGTTTCTTTGGGAAAGCAGTGATGAGATACTCCAAATGTTCCTTCTCCCATACATCATCGAGTACGATGAAATATGACTTCCCCTTCAATTGCTCATGAAGCATTTGTGTAAGCTTCCTTTGAAGGTATTTCCCATCTTTCATCGTATCCTCCAATCTCTTAAATTCCTCGACTGCCTTCTTCTTCTCATCTTCCGACTTTTGCAGCTCGAATATGAGCTGCTTGATGGTCTCCTGCGGTGTAAATTCACTCGACACCACAACCCACACACGACACTCGAACCGATCCGTGACGTGAGGGTGGTTGTATATTTCCCTTGCAAGTGTTGATTTTCCAATCCCACCGTCGCCGTACAAAAGCCCAATCCGGAGTTCATTCCTGATCTCATCATCCGTAACAAATTCCTGCAGCACCTTCTCCACATCATCTTCCATGCCCACCAGGTGTTCGCCTTTTTGCCAGGGTTCCAACTGCCGCAGCTGTTCAACTTCAAATTGCAGTGGCGACTTCGATGCCGCTCCGAGTTCCTTAATCTCGTATCTTACACGCCTTTTGTCGATGTCATCAAGCCTGGCTCGGATCCACTTGATCTCGTTCCCCAATATATGGCGGTTATACATATTACATGGGTAGCAAAAGATGCATCCCAGACTGCACTCGATTATCTCTACCTCCAAAACATACATTTCGATGACATCTGCAGCATCGTAAGCCACCTCTCTGATATCCCTGATCCATGTGCGAACATTCGAATTTTGAGCTTTCTTGTTGTTGGCGTCTTTGAGGAAGGATTGAATCCCGTTGAGTTCGCCTATCAGCAACCGGACCTGCCCACTAACATCTCTCAGGAATTCCGCCTCCTTATTTAACAGATTGCCCAGCTGAGATACCGTAGTTGAGATCACCGCCGATGCCACATCCATGGATATATCTCTATAAACACTCATTGTATGTGTATTGCTTCGAATTCTAGGATTTGAAAAAGTGATGGTGCCAATGGCAGCAATTAACTTTCTCATATTGATTTTAGAATTAGAATATTAATTAATTAATTAAGGGGTTAGTATATAATTACAAATGCAGTTTCTTTCATCTACCTGTAATTTTTTGTCTTTATCAATTATCACCAAGAGCAGTTGGCGAGGTTGACTTGTAATTATTCGGGAACGGGAGTAATTGATAGCGAAATAGTTAATTTAATTTGGTATCAAGTTCAATTTTCCAGTCGTTAGCTGAAAAAGAATATATATTTTAGAAATATAGATTATTTCTATACTTCATCATTATTGTAATATCATATGTCCACATTCATTTATCTGTACCGTTGAAAATGGGGTGTTTACACCACAAGATTTACATCAATCTAGTATATAAAATTTTAGCAAGTTTCCCTGACATGAATTTTATAATAACACTATTTTCATTACTATTATTTTATTCATCGTGGTTAATAATACCAATCATTTATTAATGTATGCATAAAGATAATGACAAATATGTACCTAATTTGTAGAAATACACTTAATTATATTATGTTGTTATCAGCATTATTGCAAAGCATCTTTTAAACTAATGATCCTCGATTTTATTACGGAGTATATTTTAGTCTGACTTAAGACTTCATTTTTAAACTTATTATTATTTACAGCTAACGACCGGTAAATTGAAGTTGATACCAAATTAAATTAACTATTTCTCTATCATTTCTTAATGTATGTATATAGCTCTTTTATTCATCCTGGGTTAATGATAACAATCAGTTGCATTACTTTTCTTTTTAAATGATAATCGTGTAATGAATGATTCTGAAATTGTTTATCCCAAGTCAAGTTGTGCATACGACAGTTTGTAAGACAGATTGCACAGATTAACACGCTCACACAAAGAATACAAGAGTAGGTAACCCAGTCTGAGGGCTTTGCCCAATAATATGATCAATCCACTATTAAGAACTTCGAGTTACAAAAGAATATTACTCTGTAAAAGACTACCCACGCCTTTTACTTGAGTGGTTCATCGCTGCGGAATAAAGAACCACATATATACAGGGTGTAAAGTACTACCTTGTATGTCTCTTTCCTTGCGTAGAGGATCTTGTATGGTACCTATGATATATTTCTATGATCTTGTATAATTAGCCGTGATAGTGTAGTGAATATTCCCTCTTTTCCCATTCCTACGTACCCCGAAATGTGGTACTAGTTAACAGAGTCAAACCAAAAAAAATTTAGATAAAAAAAAAATATATTGCAGATACAAGATTTGAACCCGTGACTTCAAGGTTATGAGTGTTGCAAGCTATCAAACTGCTCTACCCCGCACTAAAGACGGCAAATAAACAAAGCTACGCGCTAGCTATTTGATACCCGGTTAAAATAGTTCGTTCAGTTTAGCATAATTTCGAGCTCGATACTTATTAGTTCACGAGCATATTCGAGTTCATTTGTTTATAAATATGTTATTGAACATGTTCACGAGCCTTTCATCTAACATTCAATCGAGTCTCAAACTAACAGTTGAAGTTGAGATCGCTGCAGCCATATCGATAGATGGATCTCTCTAAATATGATTGTATGTGTATTGCTTCGATTGCTTCGAATTCAATTAGATTGGAAAACTGATGGTGCCAATGGCAGCAAGTAAGTTGCTTATATTGATATTAGGTATTGCACCCGTGCTATGCAGGGAATTATTTATTTATAAATAAATAATTTAGGCATAGAGATACTTAAAAAATCAAAAATATTGTAATATGATTTTATTCGGTGGTTTTAGAACCGTAATCGATAGTCTTATTCTCAATTGTGACTATGTTGAGGACAATTCAGTTGAAATTTCAAAATTTAAGAACCGTGATCAACGATTTGAAACAATAACTTCGATTTATTTTACCATATAAAAATTATTTCTTATTTTATAAAGGGTCATATTTTATTAATTTATAACGACACATTAAAATTAACAAATAAGATAATATTACATAACTATTTTAACATATGTGTATATTGATAAAAATTTATAATACATATTTTTGAAGTCATTATTATTTGTAGTTGGATTTTGTTGTGAAATTGTAATTTGGTTATGTACTAATAAATATTTGACATAACTTTATATAACAACGAATTAATAATTTGAAGTCAACTATAAAGTTATATATCATTCATAATTGATTTTCAATTTTAGTACAAATTCGTGTAATAGTTATTATCTAAAAAATTATTGTAATATATTAAATTATATTAATATTAAATATAATTTTGATCAAATTAGTTATCACGACATATACAACATTGTTATATATTTTTCACATATCACAAATATATTAATAATTATATAATAATTAATTTTAATAATATATGTATTTTAATTTTATATGATATATGAATTTGGAAAATAAATTAATTTTTTCATAATTAATATTTATATAAAAAATTACATAATAGCAGATTATTAAAAAACAAAAGAAGAAAAGAAAATAAAAACAAAAAATATAAATATAAATATACATGATCCATAGAGAAACATTTCATATAAACAAATTATATGTATGAGGATATGTGTATATATATTTATTAACCTATTATAACTTTTACATATTAAATTTATTTTATTTTATATCAAATTAATTCTCTCGAGATCTTTAAAATTAGATCGATGTATGTTATAAAAAATTTGCAAAGTGAATAAAATAATTTTAGGAGGCAAAGGTTAGAGGAGAGAAAAAATAAAATAGTTACTTGTTTAAATTTTAAAAATTATATAATTTAATATATTTAATATTTATATAATTTTTACCAATAACGTTAAAATTATCAACAAATAAAGCTAGTAAATTAATAAAGTTGAAATTATTATGTTTAATTATATATAACTTGTATTTGGTAAATTAAAAGAGCTCCTAAATGGAATGACCATTTTATTCCACTATACGTTTCACTATTAAATTTAACATTTAATTAATATTTATATTAATACATTAAAATTAATATTTAAAAAAAATATATACTTCTTTCGTCCCAGTTATTTAAATTCATTTACTTTTGACACTAATATCAATATTTAGTTTTAATAGCTCTTGAAGAACATGATTTGTGCTTTAAAATTTGCTAAATAAATAAATGTGTCTAAATAAGTGAGACAACTCAAAAAGAAAAATGTGTCTAAATAAGTGAGACGAAGTCAATATATGTTAGTGTTGAATTTATCAATTATACAAATTGATTATAATTATTAGTATGAAATATTAAAAATAATTATATACCCTGATCAAAGAGCACAAGTTTTTATTACTAAATAGATTTAGTTTGTACATGTATATTATGAATTGTTCAATGTTTAACTTATCTTTCTGCTCTATTGGCTCACAGTATAAGTATCTTCTAAAAGATATCGAGTTCAATTCCTAATAATGTTAATTTTTTAATTTAATAGTTATAGTATTATTTTTGCCCTTAAAATTGAATTTAATTACAAAATCGTTACTCAAATTGATTTCAATTTGAATGTTTCATGTTTT
>JAPKLX010000312.1:0-46568 GCA_026898415.1 Leonotis leonurus | reverse complement strand
ATATATATATATATATAGGGAATGGATCAAATGAGAATGGATATTTAGGTGAGAAATAAGAATAAATCTATACCTCTCATTTCATTAGATGAATGGTGATGATTTATTCTAAATCAAATCTTATAGATATAAATGGCATCTTACTTAAACATAATTAAAAGGTTATTAAGGTCATTGTAAACCATTTTGTAACCCCCCATGAACTCAATTTCCGTAAATGATCTCAATAACTTAGGAAAGAATCTTAACATGCTTTCTTTTTTTTAAACTACATTATTAAATAATCATTATAATTATATTTAGTCTTTATATCAATATATTATATTTGTGTAAATAATACAATTTTCTTAATTTAATTTAATATTTTTTATTTACATCAATATTTCTAATGTATATTTCTTTTTCTAATTTTTATTAATCTAAACATTACATTTGTCATGCATGCATGAATTCATAAGAAATGTGTCTCTGAACTTTTTTCAAATTTATTAACACACTCAATAAAGTTTAGATTTTTTTCATATGAGGACTCAATTAGAGTATATTGCTCATTTAATATAACTTAATTCTTTTTGTAATTTTTTCATTATCAAATGCATATGCTTCAATTTATTTCATCATATGTATCACAAAATTAAAGCATAAGATTATATTGACAAATGTATCAACTTAGTGCATGGTATGCATTAGCTACATGAACAATTAATATATTTTGTATTTTATGCATTATAAAATACTCCCTCCGTCCCACCTTAAATGTCCCAAAACTTTTCGCACCGCAAACCAAGACAACTTTAATTTAACACTTTAATTCCTATCTACCCACTTTTCTCTCTCTCCAACTACCTTACTTTTTCCTTATTTTCCACCCAAAAATGGAAATGGGACATCTCAGCTGGGACGTCCCAAAATGGAAATTGGGACATCTCAGCTGGGACGGAGGGAGTACTATTTAATGCATTAAATGTGTAACACAAATTGCCAATTCGCGTTAATGTGTCAAATATATTATTGCTTTAATTCACATAATTAAGAACAAATGATTCAATATTGAATTATAATATATGTATGAGTGAAAACAAATGATGCATTGAACAATTTATATTAAACAGTATATGAATGTTAAAAAATCGATAACGTCAATTTTTATTAAACTGTATATGAATGTAAATAAATTCATGTTTGAATCTAGTTATTAATGTCAAATAAATATGCATTGGTAATTAATTATAAAAATGATGCATCAAAAGCAACATTTATATGCATCAAAAGAAAAAATTATATGCATAAACAAATTGTATCACGTTATATAACTATAATATATATGTATAAAAGAGAACAAACGATGCATTGAAAAAGTTAAAATTATGCAAGAACCATCATTTTTCTAAATAAAATATAATATCATTATTATGCAAAATATATATACATATATTGAAGATGGGAAGAGATCAAATGAGAATTGATACTTGTATAGGAATTAAAAATCAATTTGGGTCATTGATCTTTATATAATCAATGGTGCGGATTTATTGTGCATTAATTTATGCATATAATGCATTGGAATTATGATGCATTGATTAATGAATAAAAATGCATTATTATGTTATGCATTAAGATAACACGTGTAATGCATCAAAATAATAGACAATATGCATAGGTTTAATTAGTTCCTATATAAGACTTGATTCTCACCGAATTCTACCCTATTCAATATTATATGCATTATATAAACATACTATATGCATAATTTTTATATCTCTCCATTAATAAAAAACATGTTAATAATGTAGCAATAAAATGAATATTAAATGCACAAGTTTATTATTAAAATATGTTGATTTTATGTAATAACATTTCAAAATATTCATATTCATCCATTTACTTTTATGCATTACCAATAAATAATTATACTTAATGAAAAAGAGAGAGAGAGACACGATTAAACTATATAAAATATATATAAACACTAAAATATGAAATAATTACATAAACATAATATAATAGAATTATATTAATTTCTACAAAAGTTGATTAACGAAATCAAAATGAGAAACCTACAAATTGATGCATAAAAAAAACTTACTTTCTCTCCCTACACATCTTCAATCTCGATTTGGTATATGACAAGAAATCTGGAGATATGATTATATGGTAAGTATTTCTACCTTTTCTACCCTTTCTATCAATTAATTGTGATTAATAATGTCTATATATTTTTTTAGTCAATCTAATCTCATCCATTGAAATCATTAATATATACGGTCTATAATTATTCTTATTTCTCATATAAATACTCATTCCCACCAGAACCACCCCCTATATATATATATATATATATATATATATATATAGATATAGATATAGATTAGAATATTAATTAACTAATTAAGGATTAGTATATAAATTACAATAGCAGTTTCTTTCATCTACGTGGAATTTTTTGGCTTTATCACCAACAGCAGCTGACCTAACAATTAAGGTTGACTGTAATTAATTTTGTTAATGTACCAATTGGCCTACCGAGGTTGACTGTAATTTTGTTAATGTAGCAGTTGGCGTTAGGGTCCTTAGGGATCTATATCGAACCACTGATCAAATTTTAATGATTCGAAAATCAAATCAAAATGAAAAAATATTAACTGAATCGGCTGCTAATATAATGAAAATTTAATCGAAAATCGACTGACTAAAACGATCTATTTTGGATTTTGATCCATCTTTTGAACCGAACTATGATTTATAATTTTTAAGTTATACGTAATTTATTTGATTCATAATCATAAAATAAATAAATAATCTATAGTATATCTAGATACTTTTCTCTTAATCGATTAGTCATTAATTAATATTATAGATGATGACAATTCTGTACCTAATTTGTAGAATATTTACTTTTTATATTTGGTTGGTACCAGAAGTTGCTATAGCAAAGCATCTTTTGAATTAGTAATCGTCAATTATATTATACTTTAATTTGACTTAGACTTCATTTTAATTTATTTACACAACAGCCAGAAAATTGAAGTAGATACCTCATTAAATTAACTCTTTCATTGTCATTTCTTAATGGAAGCACTGCAGCTGTAAAAATGGACCTGATCCGATCCGGCTGCCCGAAATATTCAGGATTTGGGCTGTGCTGGACTTTAAAAATGGAATTCGAAAGGTTAGTTCAGGAAAACTCGCCGGCTTAATAGATATTTACAGTCATTTTATTTAGAAATAAAAATAATTATCCTATAAAAATTTATTAAAACAATTAAAGAATTATTTGATTGGTTAATTTTATTAAAATTATTAAATTTAATATTTATTACATAAAATTTGCGGGCAAAGCCCGTCCACCTGATAGGCCGCAAAGGGCCAAGTTGGACATCATATTTATAGGCCCAAAATGTTTCGGACGGACTTTAAAATATTAGAAAGTCCGCTGGATCAGACCGAGCAAGCCCGGCCTCATAATTTTGACAGCTTTAGGAAGCATATAGTTGTTTTATTCCTCATGGTTGCTGAAAAAATTATCCACCCTAACTTACCCGCCATGCTGCGCGGGCTTCTCAATTTATAAAAAAGGGAAAAGTATAAAATAGTCAAAAAAGATAGTAAATGACAAATATTAGTCACAAATATAACACTATATAAATTATAATTATATCTCTCTCTTTTTTATATACAAATACCATTCTTTATCATTATTATTTACAATCATTCAATTTTTTTTCATCATTCTCTTCCCCTACTTAAGGATGGCAATAATCTCATTCATATATATCAATCATCCCATAAATACTTAATACACAACCCTTCAAAGTCCAAACGTTGTTAAGGAAAAACAAGGGCCATTTACATATTAGGACACAAACTTAATTCAATGTTACAATTTTTTTAAAAAACCAAATTGAAACCATAAATCATAGTTTCATAAAAAAAATTTAAATCAAACCATATATTTTAAACCTCATAAATACGGTTTGAATTGATTTGGTTTACGATTTTAACCATACCATAAACATGCCTACCTTGTATGATATGAGAGCTAAAATAGCAACAATAAAAAATGGACGCTAATTCAAAGGATTAATGTCTCTAAGGTCCACCTGAGTGAACTTGTAGTCAAATAAAACCACCTTTTTTTCTCATTGACATATAGGTCCATTCTAATACACTTTTGTTCAATTAAATCCAAAATATTGATGTGGTTTCACGTTTTTAACCTTAGTTGCAGAAAATCATCTGCGAATCAAATTTTGCATACTTCGCCGTCCATTATTCCTTTTTTTCAGAAATTTCTTCTTCTATATTTGATCGTTTGATGCTGGGTTGATTGTTACTACAATTTTCAGATTCAATTGCCTATTTTTTCTGTTCTAATTTTCATTTTTTTGTTTCGACGGGTTCTCCATTTTCATCGTCGGTTCTTCCTTGTTCCGAATTTTTGTTTCCTAATGGATTGCAGTTTCTCATTGTTGATTAAGTATAGAGAGGAGACGTTGGTTGTCAACAATTCACAAGTTTCAAGTTTCAATGATCTGATTTCCGCTGTTTTATCGAATTGGTGTGATATCAATGTTGATGGTTTATTTTAAAACCATTATTTTTGAACTTAACTTTATTATTCTATCCAGATTATGCAAAAACCAGAATAAGCTAACCAGAGAACCATCAAGAGAAATTTTTGAACCATATGCACATAATCTTAAAACCATTATTTTTGTTTGCTTATATTTAGATTTGTTTTTCATACGAGATGGTTTATTTTTTATATCTTACTGGTTTACTTTGTACTCACTGATGGTTTAGTTATCTTCAGTTGATGGTTGTGTGTTGATTTATGCAGTTTGGAACTTAACTTTATTATTCTATCCAGATTATGCAAAAACTAGAATAAGCTAACAAGAGAACCACCAAGAGGAATTTAGGTTTCTGGTTTCTGGTTTCGCTAGGATTTTGGCAGAGACGAGCGAGAACCATTACATCAGACATTGTGAACCATAAGAACAGAGGTAATGAACCATCAGCACATAAGTAATGAACCATCTAGTTTGAAATCCAAAACCATTATTGTTTTCATTCAGTTGTGAAATATAATCTCCAGCGAGAACTGTTTTCATGAATGTATATATATCTGCCCTTGCACAATCTCCTCCTCTGCTCGCTGCCGTCGACGGCGGAGGTGTTACTATCACTAGCAGAGGAAGATTGGGTCCTGGCGACGGCGAGGGATGTCAGAGACGAGCGATTGGAAGCGTAGATAAGGAGATACCAGAAGACGAAAATAGTGCAAGAAGCGATCCAGAATTTTTTGAGTGATTTGGGAGTCTCCATGGCTCTTCTAGAGGGTGCGGTTGAGTGAGAGAGAGAGAGGGGGGAAGAAGGAGGGGACAATTGAAGTGGAGAGGCGCGATTTATATGGGTGGTTTTTTGGTCCATCCACTTGTAATTTGGGGCCGCATGATAATATGTTTTTTTGATGGTTTTTTTTGCCCAATATTTGGTCATAATGGACCGGCCCGTCTTTTTCCCTAATTCAAAAGCCCTCGCAATTTTTTATAAACACATATCAAAAGAAAAAAATATGGCCCAGAAGAAAATCACATGAAGTGATAAATTCTTGCCGTTAGTATATGGCCCAACAACATCTTGGTCCATCTAACTCCAAATAGTTACCCGATCCGAATTCGGTTAATTGCACAGAGCGAAGTCCGACCCATTTCCTTAAACTCCTTAGCAATTTGGGGTGGCAACAGATAATAATTCAATATGTTAATTTTAAACATGAACTCAATCTGTTAAGGTTATTATTCGAACCTGAATTCAACTTGAATGGTCTAAATCTTAATTCAAGTTAACACGTTTTTTATCGGGTTGATCCAATACGATAATGTCACAACTAGCTGATAACAAAATGATAACAACTCAATATTATATAATTTGATAATATAGAAGAGGTTGTTCCATAATGTATACAGGAGGCGAGAGTGGGTAATAAAAATGTCAAACATGAAATATAAAAACTGGTAAAATGGATCCTAGTCAGGGTAAAATATATTATCAATGATAAAAATTATGAATAATCAAGGTCAACACATGCATCTTTTGATTGAGAGACAACAAAAGTTTGTAATATTAATATTACAAATTTTTATATAATTAAGTACTATAGTAGTTGCTGGTGAGGACGGGGAAATACACCAATTAAGATATTTATTCATCAGACATGCACATTTTATTTATCACTAAAAAACTGTAAAATAAATATTAAGGCAATTTTTGAACATAAATATAACACTAATGTGTGTTGCATAAATTACATTCATTTTTACATAATATCACTCCGTCCTATGTAAAACGATGCGTATTTCATTTTGGAATGTCCTCTCTAAAGAGAGGCATTTCTCAAAATGGAAATAATAAAATGTTCTAAATGACAATAAGGGTGCAGTTAGTAAACACTAATTGCATCCTTATTTTTTTTCCTTTGCATTTCTAGAATACTTTAAAGTTTAAACAAAAATTTCTTAATTCGCGTGCAAAATAGAAACGTCTCTCTTTTAAGAGGATGAAGTGGTATTACATTATTAATTAATTTTAAATCGAATGTATAATAGAGATATTAGATTATGCGTATATTATAAACAATACATTTTTAATATAGATAAAGATTATAATTGGCTCCGTGCTCGGGTGAATGGGATAGCTAGGGGACCTAGCGAGCGCTAGCCCCCAGCTTTCGCTGGCCCACAGAAATGTCACGCCCGCCCGCCGCTAAGGTAGCAAAAGTTGGAAAAACCGTGACTGGGGAAAGGAACATAAAAAAATAGAGGAAAAGAATGAGACTTGCACGAAGAGAAATATCTGAATACTTAATCTGAGTGTCTACAGCGGAATTTGGATCAATTTCTAAGTTTACATGTATGAAGACATGCAAACCCTCAAGAGTTACTACTAGATGAGTTCGACAAAATTTTCGCTTAGCACTTCCCCTTTTTCATCACAGCTCACCCTGCACATTTAGAAATACATGCAGGGCTGAGTACAAAAGTACTCAGTAGACACATGCCCGAAATCACATTCATACATATATAATTGTCAAACCATTCTAAGTGATACATAGGGATTTTTGTCACTAAAGCACATATGTTCACAAAAGCATTTCTTTTCTTGAAAATTCTGAGTTTGACTGATCAGTCTAAGTTCTTTAGTAATCAAGCATATCTGTAATTTCTGTGTGCCGGGAAGGTGGCCACCTTCCACGGACACCTTGACCACGGTCCTTGTGTACACTAGTTCGAGTGGGGATGCTTACCCACTGAAACCCGAATTCGATTTCATAATCATAGCATATATGTATCATACAAAACATAAAACATTTATGGCAAGACAATACTTGAAATATCAATTTCAATTCAAAAGCTATTTGAAAAGAAATAACATAAATGCGGATAAACACGCATATTTTCTTTTAGTATAAGAAAGCCTACTTAGATCGTCTTGACTGACGACTGCTTCGTTCTCGAACTGCGATCTTGACCTTTCGTCGTACACTTTAAATAAATCTCGAGTGAGATAACATTTTCGAGTGCATCTAATTATATTCTCTAAGTGTAAGGAATTATTATCCTTTGTTATTTGAGAATTATTCTCGGGTCTTTTAACTCGGCTATTGCTCGAGTTTCGGATTTAGATTCTAGGAGGGTCGTTCGATTATTTATAATCAAACCATGTTTTGACTTTGAATAAACACATAACTTCATGTTTGATCATTTTTCGGCACTCATGCTCGTCTAATATCAAAACATCTTTGAATATCATGAAACTTTAATACACTATAACGTAATGAACCTCTTTAGCTTAGCTGATTAAATAAGACTATCCTCGGTCCCTTGTGGACCCGACCCCTTGTGGGTAAATCAACCTCTTTTCGACCCCTTGTGGGCCACATTAATAGCTCATACAAATGAAATAAAACGCAACAATGATTATAACCATGTAATCACTAAGCTTATTTTCAATTTTTTGCACACTTGACGGAAAAAAAATCCGATAAATTCACAACATGCTCAACACATGTTCAAGCTAAATGAGCAGTTGACTTTGAAAAATCATAATAAATTGGAAATAATTCCAATTGTATCGAATCAAACTTTAAAGTGACCATAACATCGTAAAGTTTTATAATCCGAAGATAAAACACATAAAATCATTTTACTCTATTTTTCACGAATTTTCAAAATTAGATAAATTTTCAGATTTTCGCTGGAATTGGCAGTTTACGCAACCATTTTGAAAATTTCATATCAAATCGAAAACACACCGAAACAGGGTGATTCAAGTTGAAGATTACTTCTAACTCGATCTGGTATTTTATTATGTTAAAAATTCTACACATTCTATACTTAAAACGACGAGACAAAATCCGAGCAGAAACTGTCGCCCCTTTCTCTTTTTTTTTTTTAAACATGCACGATTAATTTCCGTAAGTTCACATAATACTCGTATATAACCTACATACATGCTCGTCCATTAGATTCATCCGAGAAAAATTGAAAACATATAAAACGACGAGCTCAAGTTAACTTCTCAAAACCTAACATGCTTAGATTTCATTGAAACTTAAAACACATGTTTATCTAACTCATACGAGCAACATTAATTCTCGACATTTCTCGATTCGGGCTCGACTCGTTAAAATCGAAAAGAGGGCAGCCCCTATTTCATTTTTTTTATCATGCTCAAATCATGAAAATAAAACCGTAGAAACGTAGATAAGATCCAGGGCTACCTTTCCATCGGATTAGATTTCGAAGAAATCGAAAAAACGAGACGAACGGGACGAGAATCGGAGCAAAACTCCTTAGCCTTTTCCTCCTTCTTGCTCACGTGAATAATGAAGAATGGGGGGTGACTTTGTGGTCTTTTATAGGCCACAAGTTGCCCACCCAAAATATCTAAAGTATTCGGGGCAAAATCGTCTTTTCGCCTTTTAGATATTTTCGTTCCGATTCTTTGTTATTTATCTATCTCGGTTGAAACGGGAATCAACACACTCGTCTTTCTTACTCATTAAAACATATTCGTCTCTTGTGAACTAAAGTCGGGATTTGGCCCGATCGAGTTGCACGTAAACCGAGAAAATGCTTGTTCCTCGATTTCTTGATAAATATTAATTAAAAACTCCGTTTCTTCTGAAATTCATTTTATTAAACTTCTCGATAATTTTCTCATTGCTTGTGCTATCAAAATCGATAAATAGGAGTTTTCTCGATTTCTCGAGTTACCGGTTTTACTATTCACCGGACGGCAAAAAATAAAAAGTTCCGCGTATTCGTATCGCGATAAAAGTGAATGTAAATTATCACGCTTTTTCCATATCTCATCACGGACTTCAAATTCGGGTATTCGAATGAATCCCGTATTTATTATTGCTACCGGTTAGAAAAGTATAAGCCGGTTCTCGAAAGAGCGGAGATTTGGTCTCCGTTTTCGCTGAAACTTGGCAGCAAACTTCAAAATAAAGTTTCTAATCCAAAAATTTTATTCTTGGGATTTTTAAACACATATAAGTCCGATATGAAATACTCGGGTGTTCCATTCTATCCCCCTTAACATAAATTTCGTCCCGAAATTTGCTAATCTCAAGGAAAAGATCTAAGCTATATCATAATGCTGCAGTCTCTAAAACAAAAGGAAAGAAGAAAATATTGCTATAAGTGTAAGAGATAATTATAAAAGGGGAAGAAGGGACAAAGCAGCATAGTTGCTGCAGTATAAACTAAGCAGCCATGCTGCTGCAAGTAGAAAACATAACAGCACTGCAAGTAGCTCGGTTGAGTGAGGGCAGAAAGTCTTCCATAGCCTGCTCCATGCTCTCATCCCATGCCCTACAATAAATAGCATTAAGTCTATTAATCTAGCTATCTAAGTCTTAGGCATTAAGTCTATAAGAACTAGCTACACTAAGACTTAAGTCTTAAGTTAACATAACACAATACATACAACTATAAAAGGAGCACAGGGAGCTGCTTTGAACGGTTACTACCACCAAAAACACACCTAAATATTAGCACATTGCAGCAGTCTCTAATTCACACAAGAAGAAGAAGTAGCTAAAGATAAAGGTAATGAAATTTAGCTCTAGCCTTACCTTCAATTCATATCTTATAGTTTTAATCTACAATTATATAAAATATAAAACTGTTTTAAATCTTCTTAACAAATCCAGAAAAACAGAATGTATATGTATAGGAACTGTACAGATTTCAGTAAGAAGAATTAAATGATTATAAGTTTAAAAATGAAACCAAAACAAGAAGTTAAAGAGAAATTTAAGCATGTTTTATGTACAGCTTAAAACAGAGTATTAAACTATGCAGGTTCTCAAATTTAGAACATAACCTATTCATATCACAAGTCTTTTATCTAGAGTAAACTTAGGGAATATTCCATACTCAAGCCGGTTTGAGAATAATATGTAGTCAACACCTCAAGAAAATAGCAGTTTACCATAATATGAAATTGAACTTGGAAGGTAAGTTTATAACCCAAATCATTCAACTAATTAAAACACACCAGCTGCAGTAACATACAAAACTATACTTTTTAAATCCTTAATATAAGTCTAGCCAATTGAACTTTAACCGGTTAACCTACAGACACATATATCTGAGCGTGCAACACACAAGGATCTACAATAAGAACCAGTTCAGACTTTAAATTGACAATTCAGAAAGTTAGGATAAAAGCATACTTAACTAATGGATGTCCAGACCCCATCCACGTTCTGTTTTCCAAGCCTAGGAACCGAGCCCACAGTTGTCACCAAACGAGCAGAAAGTCTCCTATCGAGCCAAACCACGAAGGAGCTCCACCAGAGCTTAAAGCAAAGCCACCCTAACGCAGACTTCTCCATCCCTCAATAAAACAAAGTAAGAAGACAGACCAGAGAAATCAAATTCTGAATTTATGAACCAATAGAGCTGTGACCAAGAACTCTTCTTAAAAATGGATATTGTATGAATATTAAGAAACGATAAAGGACACTTAGCTTAAACTGAGGACTTCTTTGTCTCGGTGAGGAAGAGACTGCAGGGTACCCACTCCAATCAAATTTCCAACACCACCAAACCTTTTCAAAACCAGAAAGGAAAGAAAATTAATCAGAAAATCCAATCTTAGGTTAATTCCCTAAACAAGCAGAAGCGGAGCCTTATTACAGTAAGGAAACAAAAATAAATCAGAAAGAAGAAGAAATAAATTTTGAAGATACAGAACTCAAAACATCCAAATTGAATCTCAGTTTCAAATCTCAAACATGCAGCCACAGATAAGAGTCTAAAAATTTAAAAACAGAAAATGTAAAAGTTATTTTACCTCTTTAGAAAGAAAGCAGAAATGGAAACACCACTGTAAGAGGCAAGGAGCGAGAGAAGCTTCTGGGAGAGAGAGAGAGCTCAGTCGAGAGAGTAGGGACAGAAAGTGAGAAAGGGAGATTAGAGGTAGTAAGGGAGAGACAGAATCGGGAGGAAGAGACAGAGAGGGTAGAGTAGAAGAGAGATCGAGAGGGAGAGAAGGAAATGAAGTGGTGTGGGCTGTGTTTCTGGGAGAGAAAAGAGATAGAGACGAGAGAACAGAGAGAGTAGAGAGGAAGAAGATAATTATCCTAGTTTATCAGGCATTTGGCGTGTAAGGGAGCATTTGGTAGGATGGATAAAGGGTGTTGGGCAATAATTATCCTAGTTTATCAGGCATTTGGTAGCATTTGTTGAGCACTCAATGGCCCGTAGTTATAGTATGGGCCCGATGAAAAAAGGAGGATGAAGAGGGTTTGTTATCCTCCAAAAGAGGTTGTATTAATTTAAACTTGCCCCAACAGTAAAAGAAGGATATTTGTGTTTTTCCAATTCTACCCTTCTCATTTTAAAATTCAGTCATTTGTTTTTGGCAAAAAATGGTCTTCTCGTTCTACCAGAAGTGGCGACATATTTGTGGAGGTGGAGTTGTTTCTGCCAGAGCTGTGAAATCGACATTCATCACGTATGTAAGTGATTTTTTTTAACCTTCTTAACTCCATCTCTCAGAAATCGTCCCTAACTCCACCGTTTTCCAAAGTTATAATAGGCAAAGGGAAGCTTCTTCGTATCAGTTGCAGCCGTTCGTGCGTCTGACGCCTTCCTCCCCAATTTCAAGGGTTTGAACTCTTTTTGTGACTGAAAAGGTAAGATTATATCATATCCTGTATTTTGTATTTGATTTGTTCTTAAGGATACATTAGGCCAGGGTTTATTGATTCAATTTTGAAGTTTTTTATTTAATTTCTGATTGACTCCTTGCTTCCTCCAGTAATTTTTATTTTCCTTTCTCTAATATCTATCGTCAATGGTACTCAGCGGACGTTGGTACTAATCGTTCGCTGAGTACATCATACGTTTTTGGAGTTTGGGTGTTTTGGAGTTTAGGAAAAATAGTATGGAAATCCAGTGCTCAGCGGACGTTGGTACTAATCGCTCGTCAAAATTTTTACGTTGATGAATGCAGTTGGCATGTCGACCGCAAGTTCGTCAACAACAGCATCAGAATTAAGAGGGATCCGAAAAACATTCGAGGGGGCGAATCGGTGGTGCTCTACACCACCGGGATAAGAGGGATCCGGAAAACATTCGAGGATTGCCAGAAAATCAGATCGCTGCTACAGAATCTGAGAATATCGTTCATGGAGAGAGATGTGTCGATGCATTTGGAGTATGGAGATGAGATGTGAACGATATTGGAGGGGAAAATGGTGACGCCAAGATTGATGGCGGAGATGAAGGGTGTTGTGAAGGATGCGTTGGGTATAGGTTTATTGTTTGTTTCAACTGTGACGGTAGCCGCAAAATAGTGCCCGAGGGTGATGGAGAGATTATCATTTGCTCCGAGTGTAATGAGAATGGACTTGTTGTTTGCCCCTTTTGTTCTTGAAGAAAAAGACAAAGGAATTTGTTTGTTTGTTTAATTTTGTAGAATTGTATAATTGGGATTCTTTGATTGATTAATAAGGAATTGTATTGCATTTCGGTGGTAATTATAGTAATTTTTGTCTTGGCTTCCTCATCTTCTGCTTGAGCTTCAACTCCTCAATGTGTTTGTATTCAAGAGAAGAAATTAAAAGGGGTGTTTGAAGATAAGGTTTTTTAGGATGGTTTTACTTTGGTTGAGTTTGTGGCCTGATCTAGTAATTGTTGCTTAGGAGTTTTCTGTTTTTATTTCTATTGAATTGATCCAGATACTAGGACGTGATGATGGTGATCTAGGCAGCTTGCTAGTGAAAAATTAATTAAAATTAAAATGATGAAAATAAATAAAAATTATTTTATATATTAATTTTTATTTTCTAAAAATATAGATGAAAATAAGTGAGAATGATATGTTAAAATTGATAATTAGTTAAAATGTATAAGGTCAATATTGTAATAGCACACCAAAATAAAGATTGTAATCATTCCAACCAAATGACATATTATTTTTATCTAGAACACTATCTTGCCTACCAAATGGAAGATATGATTATTTTTATCTATACATATCCCAACACACCATATTATATTTATCCTATCCCACTATATCCTATCCTGTCTACCAAATGGAGTGTTTGTGTCTTTAGAAGAAAGGGTAGGGGTAAGTTAGGGTTTGAGATAATTGGGCCGGGTCGTGGGCCGGGTAGAATGAATTTATGGGCTGGGAATTATCTTGTTCTGGGCCTAGAAATGAAATGGTTGGGCTGAATTAATGAAATCAAGTGGGCCGAATTATTTAGTTCAAAGTGGGCCGAAAATTTAATTAAGATGGGGCTCAGTCCTTAATCTTAAGATAATTAATAGTTAAATTAATTAAAGTATTTAATCATCTCACTTAATTAATTAAATGGATTAGTTTAAACATTTAATAAGATAAAATTTAATTAGATTAAACTACATCAATTGGTAAAATTTAAATATTGAAGAATGGATAGTAATATATACATTAAGTATTAAATCAAAGAAGATCCAATTTAATAATTGGGTTCTAAATTAAGAGGATCAATATCTCTAATTTATTAAGGATTTATTTATAAAATTAATATTATAAGGTTGTAAAGAGTTAAATAAATAGAACTTATAATATTAATTGAATATTTAATTATTGAAAATTTATTTTATATCATTAAGTGTTAATACACTTATTGCACTTAGATACAATTACCGGAATAATTGAATCGAGGATTCAACACATTAAAGAATATTGATCTGAAGTATCAATATCTCGATTACAAGTCGAAATAAGAACCAAGAATGATATATCTTACGATTAAATATTTCAAATGCACGAAGGGCATTTTAATTTATACGAGATTTTCTAAAGGTTCTTACGAGAGACCTGTTTCGTGTTTCGAGACCAAAGCAAGTGCAATCAAAAGCTATCAGGTAGGCTTTCTATTACAAATAAACCGTATGCTATTTATATTATTTTCGAAATGACTTCAAATTGAGGAAATATGTTTCAAAATATTGTCTTGCCGAAAATGATTTATATTTTGTATCAATACCTATCTGGAAGAGGAAAATCAAATTCGGGTTCCAGTGGGTAACCATCCCCACTCGAATTAGTGTACACAGAGGGGACCGTGAGTCGTCGGAAGGTGTCGACCGGTTCGGTATCCGTAGAAGGTGGCCACCTTCTCGGTGCCATTAAGAGGGCAGATATGGCATTATACTAAAGAAAATTAGACGCCGTCGAACAATAGGATCTTTCACAAAGGAATTTAGTGAACGTACACTACTAGAAAAATGAGCATAAAAAAATGTCATCTATGAGCGCTTTTTTTTGCATAGATGACATTTTGAAAAAAAAATGTGATGTATGAAGTGTCATGAAAAATATAGATGACATTTTTTTAAATAATGTCATGGTATAGTGTCATCTATCTATTGCTTAGATGACAATATCATTTAAATGTCATCTATGTGTGTGTTTTAAGTTAATATACATGACACTTTATTAAAAAATGTCATGTATATTAGTGTTTTTTGTAAAATAAAAAACTTAAAAAAAATTCTTTATCTCTTCTTCTTTGTTAGGGGTGAAAATTTGGAAGGCCACATCTACTCCCTCGCTGCCGCCGGCGACCTCCTCTTCACTCCGCGTCTGGAAGAATCAGAAGGAATTCTCCGGATTCAAATCCAATTCGGGTTTGGTGAAGGCGATTATCATCGCCGATGAGAGAATTTTCTCCGGCCACCAGGACGGTAAAATTAGGGTTTGGAAGATGTCAGGTAAGGATCCTAGCGTCTACAAACGGATCGGGACCCTACCGACGCTGAAAGCAAAGGTGAAGAAATCGTTCAAACCCAGCAATTACGTGGAGGTGAGGAAGAGCCACAATGCTATCTGGATCAAGCACATCGACGCCATCTCCGCTCTTAGCTTGAGCGAGGAAAAATCGATTTTGTACTCCGCCTCCTGGGACAAAATCTGTATGAAGTGTATCGCAGGGAAGTAGTTATATGGGCCAGCAAGCAACTTAGATTATCACTAATCGTAGATTTGCTGCCTTAATTACTAGTGATTTTAATGCTGCTTAACTTGCTATGTGATTAAGAAGTCTTATTTATAAATCAGTCTTTATCTTCTTACTAATGAACCAACAGAGAGCTGAGCAATGGTGTGATATACTTGCATTTTGATTATAATGCTGTGTGGACATGATGAATTATGTATTGTATGCTGTTGTGTTTAGTCATGTATTATCTCAACTGCTTCTGCATACTATATTATGTCTTTGGTTCTGGTAATTCACTTGCTCCTTTCACACGTAGTGGTTTCGGTCTTTACTTACTACTGAGGTTTGAATTCTAATGATATATACCGTGTTGTGCAGAATCCCTGCTGTTGGGTTCCCTGCTTGGGTTCCTGGGCATCATATACCTATTAATCCTGCCCAGCCACCTCCTATCAGCTCTGGAAACCAATCTTTTGCAAAACGGCAAAAGCACAGGGTGGAAAAGCGTGGCTCCAATAAAGGCAAGAAATGAGGATTTTCATTCTCTGTTCCATTCATTTCTGATGAGCAAGAGATGCAAAGCTTCAAGGTCAAGAAAGAAGTCAGGGCTATTAAGCACAGAATTGTGTCATGGCTACGGTGATGCAAAACTGTATCCGGTTTCTTACTAGCTGGTGGTCGTCACTTCCTTGGTCAGGTGTTGCTAATCAAACCGAACTACTAGATTTAGGTGGAGTTGGAATGTAGGTGTTTTCACTTGTATTTCTTTCTTTTTTTGGTTGCCTTATATTCTCTTGCATTTCAATTTTTGTTGTTGTTTCTCATTTTGCCTCTTTATTATGTTATTCTAAGTTTGCAGAAAGGGCAGCTTGGTCATGGAGATAAACTTCAGCGTGATAGGCCTACTATTGTTTCAGAATTGTCCAAGTGTGCTACCTTCTTTTACCTTTACCTTACATGTCTAACCATAATTATTGTAATCCCAGTTTGACAGGTTGCAAAATAGTAAATTGTTCAAGACTGTAATCCTGACTAGCGATTTAACATGTGTTCACCATAATTTCAGGCATAATATTGTAAGAGCAGGTTCTGGTAGGAGTTATTCTGTGGTTGTGACTGAAGATGGTCTCTCCTTTGCATTTGGTTGGAATAAACATGGACAGCTTGGTTCAGGCTCCTTAAAAAATGGTTAGCATCACTCTATAATTTATTGTGAAGGTATTAACTGGAACTGCTTAGTTGGTACTAGTTTATAATGCAGTTAAGTTATATCTGAATCCCGCAGCTAATAACTCGGCTATACACTTATACTAGTCTTGGATTTTGGATATTACCATATGCTGCTGCAAAATATTACTTGTCAGAAGTACTATGATTTAGCATGTACTAATATCCTTGCTTTAGAAAGCATATATTTACCTTGTTTCTGGTTTTACAATTCTTAGGGTAACTTTTCACATAAAAATTTAATTGTTCCTTATATAAATAAGATTATTTGTTCTGTTGTCCTTTTGGTGCTTCCAACATGTCACATGAAGAGATTGATGCTGGATAATTTATTCAGTAGCTTGATGGAATACATTTAGATAATGATAATATAATTGTTTTGTACATTTTTGGTCTCGTTTCTCTTGTGTTTTGGATTAGTATTTATCGATCAAATTGATGCTTGGGTATGTTATTTGCTACTTTGTAGGTGAAAGATCGACATTAAGAGCTAACAAGGCTCGAGAGGAGAAACGAGACGAAAAGACGAAAAAGGAAGAAAGAAATTGCTCATCGCGCGAGAAAGAACAGAGCGGGGGCCTAGCGAGCACTAGGCCCCAGTGCTCGCTGGCCTAAGCCACGGAGGAGAGACAGAGCTGGGGGCTAGCGGTCGCTAGCCCCCTAGCGCTCGCTAGGGTTCGGCAGATTTGGGGGCCAGCGGTCGCTGACCCCCAGCGACCGCTGACCCTGCACGCTGGCCAAGACAAAACTTTGGGCTAGCGCTCGCTAGCCCCTAGCGAGCGCTACCCCTTGGCGCTGGATGACTCATCAGAGAGCCACGCTAGCGAGCGCTACCCCCTAGCGCTCGCTAGCCCGACGGGATTTCCTTCTCCTATTTAAACCTCCTCCGCGTGATTTTCAGAGGGACTTGGGGACACTCTTCTACCAGTTTTACTTCACGTTTTTATTTTCTAGTCTAGGGTTTAGACCACGAGAGAAAACACTTAGTCTAGATTTTATTTCTCGTTCTTCTTTAATTCAGTTGTGGATTCAATCGTGATTCAAACCCGGAGTTCTTAATGCATTATTTTTCCTTTCAATCAGTGAGTTCTTTTACTGCTTTCTTTCCTGCTTTATGATTTATTTCCTTTCTACTTTGTTATTGTTTAAATCTCAACTTAGTAATTTAAATCTTTCAATCATGTTATTCAATCAATTCAAAGCATGTTTAGATTCAGTCTTTTTAATTCTTCGTTCTTAGATTTAGGATTTAATTGCTTTCTTCATTCTTGCCTAGGTAATTCGTATTTTAAATTCTTTATTTTAATTCGCCTAGATAGATTCCAAAACCCTCTTTTTAATTGTTTTCTGTTCTTCAACGTGAATGAAGCCCTGTTTAGCCTTCCTTGAGAGTACGACTTGGGTTATGCTTAATCACACTAATAACAATGATCTCGTCCAAATTGCGAGTAGTATAGTTCATTAAGCACAACACATCCTTCTAAGTATATAGGCTGGAAACATTCCTCGTGCCCAATACTGATCCCTTATAGGACAGTGGGTCTGGACTCAACAACGCCACGTACTTAAGGGTATATTTGAGTGAAATAAGTATATAGGCTGGAAATATTCTTCGTGCCCGTTACTGATTCCCTTTATCGGACAGTGGGTCTGGTCTAAACATCGCCACGTACTTATTTGAGTGAAACAATAATAGGAGATTTTGTTGATCAAATGGCATTTTGGAGATCAATTTCTTGATTAACAAAGTATTGTTATTTTGCTATGGTAACATATTTTGTAAATGGGGTAGAGAACAAAGTTGATATATTGTAATGAATCATTCATTGTTGGTCTTCTTTTAGGATATTAGTTAACCTCTAAACTTATAAGACACAAATAGTTCTCTGAATATGAGAAGTGTAGGAAAAAGATGCAAATTTCCAAAAATCACTACCTTTTTATTATATTTGTTTAACAAATTTGTTTCTGTATCATGATCATCTCAAACTCTAGATTTTGTGTCCATCTTTAGTTCATTGATTGTTACATATTATAGGCTCCAGACTACTGGTGAAAAACAGTTCAAATATGTTCCCTGAAGCCTAATATTATCTGTAGCTACACAGACTCCACTTTTTTTTATTTCTTCTGCGTTTTATCCCTAAGCTTCTTGTGTTGCTTGCTTACAAATGAGTGGTTGCTGCCAAATTTATTATACTTGCATTGTAAACAATAAAGGCTTCAGTTATTTAATTTTTAAAGTCATTTCTCTAACTTTAGAAGCTAGCACAATGAAATGGAGGAATATCATTTGTTGTTCACTACTAGTATTATTCTTCCACACCGTTTAAATCATACAAATGACTGTAGGTAGATGGGTTTTGGCATGTGTCTACTGAGTACTTTTGTTGTTCACTACTAGTATTATTCTTCCACACCGTTTAAATCCCTACGTGTCACTCTTACGGCATTGACAATTATATATGTATGAATGTGGTTTTGGCATGTGTCTACTGAGTACTTTTGTACTCAGCCCTGCATGTATTTATAAATGTGCAAGTTGAGACGTGATGATAGAAGATGCTATGATGGGCTTGTCGGTCTTTATTTAAAGTCTTGGGTGTCTACGTGTCTTCATACACGTAGACTTCAGTCGATCCTTATTCCGCTGCGTGAGTTTCCATCAGTTTTTGTTTGGCGAGGTTGCCAATTATGTAAATTAACTCATTGTCTAAACTAAATTCAGTTATTGAAACATCTTTCGTTTCGGTCAAAGCTTTCAGGGTTCCACTTTATCCTACCTTTATTACTTTATCCTTCATTCATTTATATTTTAGTCGCGCTTCCGGACTCTGCCAGGAAGGGCGGAGATCGGGGCGTGACAACTATAAACTCATAGTGACCATACCAAGTTCGAAAGGCAGTCTTAGGAACATCTTCCGGTCGGATTTTCAATTGGTGGTATCATGATCTCAAATCTATCTTTGAGAAGACACTTGCTCCCTTAAGTGGATCATACAAGTCGTCAATCCTGGATAAAGGATATCGGTTCTTGAGTGTCAGCTTGTTCAAGCTTTTGTCGTCTATGCACGTTCTTAGAATTCCATCCTTTTCTTTTTCATGAAAAACACATGTGACACCTAAGGTGATACAATAGGACTGATAAAACCTAAGTCCAAAAGTTCTCGAAGTTGCATCTTGAGTTCTTCTAACTCTTTAGGGATCATCGTAAATGATGGTTTGAACATTGGTGTTGATCATGGTTCTGGGTTGATTATAAATTCTAATTGTCCATTTGATGGTAATCTTGGCAGTACTTCTGAAAATACATCTGGGTATTCTCGTACAATGGAGACATCTTAAATCTTCCTTTCTTCCTTTACTTCTCCACTTGTGTATCATAAATAGGTTCAAACTTTTCCTTATTAACTTTGTGGCTTGCAGTGCTGAAATAACTGCCTTCTTCTTGTTTATGGTAATCTCATGAAAACTCGTAGGTTATTTTTCTTAGATGGGGAATGAGATTTGTCTTTTCTTGTAAAGGATTAGGGCATAGCCTTCGGCTAGCCAATTCATGCCTAAGATTTTGTCCACGTCGTTCATCGAGATTACACTAAGATTGTTCGCAAAAACCTTAAGTGATCCTAAATCCAAGCTTAGGTTAGAGCAAGAATGTGTGAGAGTAGTAGTTCCTCCCAAAGGTGAAGAAACTCTTAAGGTTGTCTCTACTGGTTCTAGTTCCAGTCTTATGTTCTCTACACATGTTTGAGCAATGAAAGGATGAGATGCTCCAGTATCATGTAAATGAATGCCGGTGTGCCAAGGAGGGTGCCCATACCTATCAGGTTTCCCTGATTTTCTTCAGACTATTTCTATTTCATTGCATAAGCTTGGTCTGTCATGGCTGTTTCTAATGTTTGCGTCGTTGGTACTAAGGTGGTAGTGGTGGTAACTGCTGAGGTTGCTGATATTTTTGGGGTTGAGCCTGAATTGCTCGGACATGCTGGCCTGTCGCTGTCTGATTAGTCCTTGCGCCTATTTCCTACTGTCTAGTAGGACAATAGTTTGTGAAGTGCCTCTTGTGGCCACACAAAAAGTACCTGTCGCTATCTGCTATACATATTCCGCTGTGCATCTTCTTGTACTTGAGACAAATAGAAAAATTTTCTAAATAGTTCCCTCTCTGAATGGTCGGGTTCTGTTTCTCGTAGTTCTGGGAACAAGTTTTCTCTTGCCATAGTTTCTTCGAAGTGGAGTTGTTATGGTTATCCTCCCATTTACGCTTTCCTCTAAAGCCTTGAGATTGTGTTTGGGCGGAAATCAGTGTCGCAGGGGTTGTATGCTTTTCTCCTGACATTGCAGCTTCTTGTCAAGAGCTCAATTGAGGGATTCAGTATAAAATAATCCGTGATGGCTTGCCAATGTCATCCTAATTTCGTGCCTCAGACCTGCACAAAACTTTTCCTCCATTTTCTTGCTCGTGTCTACTTGTTCTGGCGCATATCGTGTCATATCATAGAACACTCGATCGTATTTTGTCACAGTCATCCTTTCTTGCTTCAGATTCTAAAATTCCATCTCCTTCTTTTTACGATAGCTCCTAGGGATATACTTGTCATATACTCCCGTCTTGAAGTTTTCCCAAGTCAAGTTTGCTAGTTGTTCATGGGTCATAATCTTTCTGTGTGTTTCCCACCATAAATATGTTGATCCCATCTGTTGGAAAGAAACGCACATCATGCATTCTTGATCCATACAACGCAAAAAGTTAATGATGCGTTCTAGAGCTCATACCCAAACTTCCGCTTTAGCTGGATCTCCCATTCTGTTGAAAATAGGTGGGTTCTGTCTTAAAAATAATTCCTCAATTCTATGTTCAGGCGGTGGGAGGGTGAGGTTACTTCTGGTTTAGCTTCATGTCTTTTATCAATGTTTCTAGAACCTTGATCTTTACCTCCGCCTCTTGGGCGTCCAACTCTTCTTAGTGGCATTCTACTGAATTAACGTCTTATCTTATTAAGATATCTTCTTTACTATATAGATCCATATTCTTAAGTTCATAGCTCTATAGTGGAGTTATCCACTACCTTTCTATCATTTTCTTTTCCTTTGGCTTTTTCTCGATTGCTTCTCAAGCTTTTCCACCCTTCTTTGGGTTGTTCTTGTATCTGAGTGTTCTCGAAACTTATGTAGTTGATTCTAAAATTTGGTACATTTTTGTCTTATCATTTGTTGTCATCTTGACATGAATAAGACCACTAATTAAACTTTCTGAACATGCTTGATAATTTCGTAAGAAGAATTTGGTTTAAAACCAAAATTGCTTAAGAGTTTAGATCTATGACTCATCATCAAAGATGATAACTTCTTGAGGCTTCTAGTATGCTATACTTATCATTATAAACTTCTTGGGAAATCTAGATTTAAGATTTATTATTCAAAGATAATTAAATCTTTAATAACTGAGTTAATAATTTCATTCGGTTTAGATTCTACGGTAGAAACGATAACTTATCGGATCATAGCCGTGATCTTGATTCGTTATAAAAGAGAAGATCTCTCTCTTTTGTTTTCTCGTAATTGGCCTTAGCCTTTGTTTTGGATATTCTCCTTTTTTTGGTTCTCTTCGTTTCTTCTTTATTCAGATTGTTCTCGTTCTCGATTTCGAGTAGCTTGTAAAAGTTCTTCTAAGTTATCGTCTAAGTTCTCTTTTCTAAAGGGAACATACATATTAAAGCATTCTACGTTCATAGGAAAAATCTCTAACGTCATGACAATGATTATGACTCATCTTTTAAAAAAACATTTAAACTTCAACTTTGAAAAGAATCGTTCTTACTGCTTTCACTTAAAAACTTCACTTCAAAACATCTTAAAAACTTTTCTCTTAGAGCATACTTTTTCTTCTTTCAATACTCAACTTCATACTAAAGAAATACATATATTTCTTTAAAAATCTCAAACTTCAATTAGAAATAAATACCTTCATTTCTTTATAAATCTTGAACTTTAAATGAAAAGAAATACATTCATTTCTTTTCAAATCTCAAACTTCAGCTAATAGGAACATACTTATTCCTCTTAAAACATAAAACTTCAACTTCTTAAAATGTTTACCTCTTTCTGGTTGAGTGTGATGTGTCGGAGTTCTAAGCTTTTGGTCGACTCACTAAATTAGTCTAGTGAAACAATACTAGACTAAACTTGAAAAAGACTCTTGGGTTCAGAGCACAAGTTGCTCTGATACCACTCTGTCACGCCTACCCTCCGCTAAGGTAGCCAAAGTAGGGAAAACCGTGACTGGGGAAAGGAACATAAAAAAATAGAGGAAAAGAATGAGACTTGCACGAAGAGAAATATCTGAATACTTAATCTGAGTGTCTGCAGCGGAATTTGGATCAATTTATAAGTTTACATGTATGAAGACATGCAAACCCCCAAGAGTTACTATTAGATGAGTTCGACAAAATCTTCGCTTAGCACTTCCCCTTTTTCATCACAGCTCACCCTGCGCATTTAGAAATACATGCAGGGCTGAGTACAAAAGTACTCAGTAGACACATGCCCGAAATCACATTCATACATATATAATTGTCAAGCCATTTTAAGTGATACATAGGGATTTTTGTCACTAAAGCACCTATGTTCACAAAAGCATTTCTTTTCTTGAAAATTCTGAGTTCGACTGATCAGTCTAAGTTCTTTAGTAATCAAGCATATCTGTAATTTCTGTGTGCCGGGAAGGTGGCCACCTTCCACGGACACCTTGATCGGCCAACCCGCTAGATGACTCACGGTCCTTGTGTACACTAGTTTGAGTGGGGATGCTTACCCACTGGAACCCGAATTCGATTTCATAATCATAGCAGATATGTATCATACAAAACATAAAACATTTATGGCAAGACAATACTTGAAATATCAATTTCAATTCAAAAGCTATTTGAAAAGAAATAACATAAATGCGGATAAACACGCATATTTTCTTTTAGTATAAGAAAGCCTACTTAGATCGTCTTGACTGACGACTGCTTCGTTCTCGAACTGCGATCTTGACCTTTCGTCGTACCCTTTAAATAAATCTCGAGTGAGATAACATTTTCGAGTGCATCTAATTATATTCTCTAAGTGTAAGGAATTATTATCCTTTGTTATTTGAGAATTATTCTCGGGTCGTTTAACTCGGCTATTACTCGAGTTTCGAATTTAGATTCTAGGAGGGTCGTTCGATGATTTCTAATCAAACCATGTTTTGACTTTGATTAAACACAAAACTTCATGTTTGATCATTTCTCGGCACTCATGCTCGTCTAATATCAAAACATCTTTGAATATCATGAAACTTTAATACACTATAACGTAATGAACCTCTTTAGCTTAGCTGATTAAATAAGACTATCCTCGGTCCCTTGTGGACCCGACCCCTTGTGGGTCTACCCCTTGTGGGTAAATCAACCTCTTTTCAACCCCTTGTGGGCCACATTAATAGCTCATACAAATGAAACAAAACGCAACAATGATTATAACCATGTAATCACTAAGCTTATTTTCAATTTTTTTGCACACTTGACGGAAAAAAAAAAATCGATAAATTCACAACATGCTCAACACATGTTCAAGCTAAATGAGCAGTTGACTTTGAAAAATCATAATAAATTGGAAATAATTTCAATTGTATCGAATCAAACTTTAAAGTGACCATAACATCGTAAAGTTTTATAATCCGAAGATAAAACACATAAAATCATTTTACTCTATTTTTCACGAATTTTCAAAGTTAGTTAAATTTTCAGATTTTCGCTGGAATTGGCAGTTTACGCAACCATTTTGAAAAATTCATATCAAATCGAAAACACACCGAAACAGGGTGATTCAAGTTGGAGATTACTCCTAACTCGATCTAGTATTTTATTATGTTAAAAATTCTACACATTCTGTACTTAAAACGACGAGACAAAACCCGGGCAGAAACTGTCGCCCCTTTCTCTTCTTTTTTTTTAAACATGCACGATTAATTTCCGTAAATTCACATAATACTCGTATATAACCTACATACATGCTCGTCCATTCGATTCATCCGAGAAAAATAGAAAACATATAAAACAACGAGCTCAAGTTAACTTCTCAAAACCTAACATGCTTAGATTTTATTGAAACTTAAAACACATGTTTATATAACTCATACGAGCAACATTAATTCTCGACATTTCTCGATTCGGGCTCAACTCGATAAAATCGAAAAGAGGGCAGCCCCTATTTCATTTTTTTTTATCATGCTCAAATCATGAAAATAAAACCGTAGAAACATGGATAAGATCGAGAGCTACCTTTCCATCGGATTAGATTTCGAAAAAATTAGAAAAACGAGACGAACGGGATGAGAATCGGAGCAAAACTCCTTAGCCTTTTCCTCCTTCTTGCTCACGTGAATAATGAAGAATGGGGGGTGACTTTGTGGTCTTTTATAGGCCACAAGTTGCCCACCCAAAATATCTAAAGTATCCGGGGCAAAATCGTCTTTTCGCCTTTTAAATATTTTCGATCCGATTCTTTGTTATTTATCTATCTCGGTTAAAATGGGAATCAACACACTCGTTTTTCTTACTCATTAAAACATCTTCGTCTCTCGTGAACTAAAGTCGGGGTTTGGCCCGATCGAGTTGCACGTAAATCGAGGAAATGCTTTTTCCTCGATTTCTTGATAAATATTAATTAAAAACTCCGTTTCTTCTGAAATTCATTTTATTAAACTTCTCAATAATTTTCTCATTACTTGTGCTATCAAAATCGATAAATAGGAGTTTTCTCGATTTCTCGAGTTCTCGGTTTTACTATTCACCGGACGGCGAAAATAAAAAGTTCCGCGTATGGTCCGTATCGCGATAAAAGTGAATGTAAATTATCGCGCTTTGTCCATATCTCGTCTCGGACTTCAAATCCGGGTATTCGAATGAATCTCGTATTTGCTATTGCTACCGGTTATAAAAGTATAAGTCGGTTCTCGAAAGAGCGGAGATTTGGTCTCCATTTTCGCTGAAACTTGGCAGCAAGCTTCAAAATAAAATTTCTAATCCAAAAATTTTATTCTTGAGATTTTTAAACACATATAAGCCCGGTATGAAATACTCGGGTGTTACAAGAAAGGTGCACACGGACAGAACTTGGGGGTAGCGAACGCTACCCCCAAGCGCTCACTACCACGGCGGGCTTCCTTCTCCCTATTTAAGCAACTCACGCGTGAATTATTGGGGACTTACATGCTTTATTTTCATTCCGTCTTTCAATTCTAGGGTTTAAACCACGAGAAAAAACACTTCTAGTTTAGATTTGCTTTTCCATTGTTCGTTCTTTTCCAATTCGAATTGTGGATTCGTTTGTGATTCAAACCCGGTATTCATTAATGCACTATTTCTTTTTCCAATTCGTGAGTTCGATTATTACTTTCTTTTTTTCTTTATGATTTAATGCAATAATTTTTTTCAATATTCTATTATTGTCACACCAGCACTTATTGGGTTTTAATATACAACTGTCGCCTTCAAAGTTTTGGATGCTAGCTTTCTCTTTGGCCTAAAAACTAAAGAGTGGAAATGGTAATTAATATTGATATAGTAGTGAGTTGACTTTTTTTTATTGGATGATATTATTTCAATTAATATTTGTTGAAGATAAAATTTATTTATAATATAAAAAATCTTGATTAATATTTATTTGAAAAATAAAAATGAAAATGATACATTCTGTTTTTATAAATCCCTAATATTAAGTTTCAAATTAAACTAAAGTATAATAATTGAAATTGAACAAAAATATTAAATATACATATAAATTGATAGAAGAAGATATTCACTTCATCCAATTTTATTTATTTTCTTTTACCTATTTTGCTATTTTGGAAAATTCATAAATTTTATACTCGATTCTTTAATTTTTTTTTTTCTTTCTGGTGAGCAGACCCCTTCACTTTTTACATAAAATTCAATTAAATATAATAAATCAAGTGAAATTTGAACTTCACTTAATACAAAATACACCTTTAAATCAAACTATTATTTTAAGATAGTATCGGATCAAAGTAAATTCCATTGAATTTACTATGCAGAAGTGAGAGCTCAATATTCATTAATTAAAATATTAAGGGACGACTAAGATTAATCATAGAATGATCTCTCCATTATTGTATAAAATCAGAAGCTGTGTTTGTGTTGATCCACACAATTTTACACTTTCTATTTATTTATTTATTTAATTCTAAACTAAATCTAAATTAATTTTCCCTGATCACCACTAATTTTAATTTGATGATTGGGTTTTGTGCAGGTAAACATTATTAGAATATATCAACAGTTGGCCTATTTCAAGCAGTACCAACAAAAGTTGAGTCAAATTGTAGGACAACAAGGGACCAAGAAAATAGTGAATGAATCACTAGTGTTGATTACTTTAGGTGGAAATGATTTTGTCAACAATTACTATTTGGTCCCTTTCTCCATCAGATCTCAACAGTATTCACTTGACGAATATGTTCCATATGTCATCTCCGAGTACAAAAAGGTCTTGCAGGTAACAAAACCCTATTCGATTAAATTGTTTTAAAATTAATTTTGTATCGGTTCATATTGGATTAATTGTGTCGGGGCCGGGCCTCATCTTTGGAGTCGGCCCAATATGGTTTGATTTAGGGATTTCGCTTTAGCTTTAGTAGCAAGGTGATTCGTCACAATAGATTTGGTGTTTGTATGGACGATATTTCTGTTTTCATTAAAGCTTTTAGTAATAGTTGATATAAATGTGATCCAATGATATATAAGCCAAAAATTTGTCACTACATATTTTGGTGACAAAATATATCATCACTATATATGTTTTTTCGTGTAGTGGAATTTACTCCATATATATAACTTCAATCAACCTTTTTTCATCACTTAAGTTCTACTAATTCTCGACTCATTCTAGTTGAACGTGGGTCGGGCCGAATCTAACCCTAATGAAGATAGGATTATCTAGAAATCTTATGATTCTTAATAACAATTTCGTTGTTGTTCATGATACAGAAATTGTACGAACTCGGACCTCGAAGGGTTCTGGTGACCGGAACAGGACCGTTGGGATGTGTGTCTGCAGAACTTGCCCAACATAGTAGGAATGGGGAATGTGCAGTAGAGCTAATGAGGGCTGCATCACTCTTTAACCCTCAATTGCTTCAAATGCTTAATGAACTCAACAAAGAAGTTGGTGGAGTTGTGTTCATTGCAGCCAACACCAATCAAATGCATCTTGATTTCATCTCCAACCCTCAACAATTTGGTAAGTATCATTAATTCTTTTTCTATTTCATATATAATTATTTATAAAGGATAAAAAGTTATATAAGTCATAATTTTGAAATGAGTGTTTTTTGTTATTTTAGGAAATAAATCATTAATAATGAGACATTTTGAAAATGAATACATGTCATTAATAATGCCTTAAATATAGTATGTTCTTTAATTTTTTTTTTTTCTTGTTAAGAAAATGGAAGGGTAAAACATATGTCTAATTGTATGAATCATACATTGGTCACCAAAGCTAAAATATAATGTTTATAGGGAAGTGATAAAATGACATAATGTCTTGAGACATAAAAATCAAATTTACCAATTTAACCTTTTTTTAAGGAAAAATGGTTACATCAATTATGTATCAATCTAATAGTTAAGTAAGGTAAATGATTAATCAATTCATCATTACTAATTCATATATTCGACCAACAGATTTTGTTAATATTTATACTTCAAAAATTATATTATATATTTTAGTATTAAATTATTTAAACTAAAATTTCAATACTAATAATAAATTACATACTACAAAATAATTAAATTCGAGCCGCATTACGAATAATTATAGATTAATTAAATATAAAAGACAAAACTAAATAAAATAAACTAACTAATAAAATATGATTAACTGTATGCGACTCCAAATTTATTTAAAAAAAATTGTTTTATGCATTTCAAATTTATAATAATTTAATAACAAGAGTATCACACTCCAGTTTTTCCTTCTTTTTTTATAAAAACTTTTTTACTAGTTTTTTCTTTTTAATTTTCTTGTATTATAGTAGTCATTGATATTTAAGGTTGAAAAAAAATATTATTCTCCAAAATAAATTGATATATATATATATATATATGAAAATGCTCACCCGCCCGCGGTGGGCGGGATTAATGCGCCCACAAATGATGTGGCGCGCCACGTAGATAAAAATTAAATATTAATTTTTTTTTTATTAATTATCATTTTCCGACTATGGTTCATTGGTTAGGGTATAGTTTAATATAAGTTGATATAGAATAATCCATGAGTATATAACACGTTCACTTACAAAAGTTCATGAACTATTCAGAATTTGAATTGATAATTAAAAGTTCGTTCAATATTTTTTCATTAACTAAATGAACCAAACTAGAGTCTCGAACTAAGTTTAAATTATTTTTTAAGCTGAACTCGAGTCTAATGACATTTGATTTAGAAGGTTCGAGAACATGTCCCAATATAAATTAGTATAGAAATTAAGTCATTTAAAAATTAAAAAAAAAATCAGAAAATAGTAAATACTAAATTAATTTATATTAATTTTATCTAATGATAAAGTAAACACTCTCTAAATGGAAAACAAAGTGATGTACATGTAAGAAAGAAAAGAGAATTAAAATACAATCTTGGGTACATGAGATATGAGGATGTCATGTTGAGGCAGATTGAGAGTTTCCAGATTTGGGCAACCACAGATTTGGAGTTCCTTGAGGAGCCGCATTCCACCTTCTTCAATGTCGATTTGTGTGAGCTTCCTCATGTGTTGGAGGCAGAATACTTGGAGGCATGGGAAAGCATTACGCGATACTGCTATCCTCTTTTTATCTCGGCAATCTATTAACGCGAGGTACCGTAGATTGGTTAAATTTCCTATCTCCTTCAACTCATCATCATCACTTAGTAAACACGCTTGAAATATGAGATGAGAAAGGTTTCGAGGAAACAAAGCCGCAGGCGTAGTAGATATGGGCACACGAAGATTACTCACTATAAGTGTAGTGAGACTGCTGAGATGACCAGGAATGACTTCTCGCAACGGTAACTCAGAATGATTGAAGTATATGAGGTGCAGTTTCACGAGATTCGTCATCTTCTCCCACGACGCTTTCACCCTACTTGACTTATCATCGCTCCACTCACTAGGTTTCAGATATATCTGTATTTCCAATTCACGAAGAGGACAATTATCCGTTAGTACCGAACTGTATTCCAACCAATCCTGTATCCTGATGCTTTTCAAAGTCTCGAGACTTTTACAATTCCCTATTTTAAACCCCGTAAAACAAGTAGCATCCAAGTGACGCAATGTTTCTATTTCTAGTGCAACGTCGTCCTTGGACATCAATACAGTCGCATTCTCCACTGTTAGAACCTCCAGCTTCTTAAGCTTATTCAACCTGCAAGTCGGGAGCAATAACTCATAATACCAATCTCCTTTACGTGATATTCTCAAAATTTTCAATCCAATCAATAACCCAAGAGAGTCGGGCAAATTTTTAAACGCAAAGCCCTCAAGGTGCAGTGTTTGCAGGAGTTTAAAGCTCTTCCAGAAACCAGTTGGAGCACTACTCAAGTAATCATCCTCATAATCAGCATTGTGTAAGAAAAGAGAGCGAACACATTTATTTTGAGCTTTCGAAGACACGAGATTATTGCCATAAACAACACGATGGCGAGCTTTATAGGGAGTTGCAGTTGCAGTTGCGGAAGAAGACCCTGCAGCCTCCTTTCCCTTTACAACTTCCAAACTCAATTCCTCCTTTGCCTTTCGTAAGCATACTTCCCGTACAAGATCGTGGATTTGACAGCTTTTCACTCGATCATCGAACCATACATCCTTAACTTGAATCAAGCTTCGATTGATGAGCTCATTTAGATAACCTCTAGCTATCTTATCAGCTGCTCTGTTTTCTTCATGTGGGATCAAGCCTTGTGAAATCCACATATCTTCCAACCATTGAACGGGAATAGTAGCATCTTCCTCGAAAAAGGCAAAGCACAAGAAGCATGGTTTCAAATGGGGAGATAAATTCTGATAACTCAACTCCAAAATTGCTGATACGCTACTTTTTTCTATTACCAAATGATCATTTATCTGGTCAAGAACTTCTTCCCATTCCCTACTCGTTTGTTTTCCCACGAGTAGGCCTCCTACCACACTTATTGCCAGTGGTAGACCATCACATTTTTCAAGGATTTGTGCCATTATGTTATCCATTCTATTAGTGCAGCCAATATTTGCCTTCTTTAAAAGTAATTCCTTGCTCCTCACATCGTCTAGAACCTTCATCTCGTGCCTGTATTGCTTCTTGTTCGTACGAACGTCATTGCGACTTGTAATCAGTAACCTACTTCTCTTATCTGCATAGTATAGTATAAACTAATTATAAACTAATTCAGAACTAATTTCTAGCAACCAACAAACGCCCATAGTTGTTTACTTCCTTATTTATCGCTATGGTTGTTGGGAAACGCGCGGACGACGTATATTGAATATATTTTACTGATTTGATATCATCCAAGAATCTCCTAAAGATATATCCAAGATTCTTTTCAACATATTTTAAATTAAAGAAATGTGCAATATCCCAAATATCTTAAGAGGCAAGTAACTATCTTCGGGTTCATCTAAACCCTATAAATACATGTCATGGACGTCCGATGCGGTATCACTCCAACGAAGAATTTCAAGAGCACATAGAGCGAGAATGAATTTATTTTTGAGTTTTTATGAGCCTATATACATTTGTGTGTGCAAGAGTGTTCCTCCAACAATCAATGTGAGTGTGAGAATTGGAGAGTGTTTGTATTGTAATTGTATAATCTATTAATTCAAGAGATAATAATAGGGGTTTGTGGGTTATAGAGTTGGCTAGTCTAGTAAGAGGTTAGTCTCAATACACTATAGTACATCGTTGGAGAGTGAAAATAATTCTTAAGGTGTGTGAGGTACTTAGAGAGTAACACCCTTTGTAACTCGAAGTTCTTTATTAATGGATTGATCATATTTTGGGCGAGTCCCGTTAGACATAGATGTGTTCACCGAAACGGGTTACTAACTTTGTAGTTTCATTCTATTTTTATGTTTATATGTACATCATGCTGCACAAGCTGTTTCACTATTTACAGTGTCTTAGATAGACAATTTAATGATCAATGCTCCAATAAAAGATTTTACTTCATAAGTATCACATTTTAAAAGATGAGATTAAAATAATTTAAAAAAAATTCAATTCTAAATTGATAATAAATTCTATCATGCTCAATAAACACATGCTGATATAAGAAATTCATATTAGCGTGTACCTTGTTGATTTGGAAAAAAAGTGATGAGAAATTCCAGATGCTCCTTCTCCCACACATCATCGAGGATGATGAAATATGATTTGCCCTTCAATTGCTTATGAAGCATTTCTTCAAACTTCCTTTTAATGTATTCCATATCTTTCATGGTATCCTCCAATCTCTTAAATTCCTCAAATGTCTGCTTCTTCTCGTCTTCCGACTTTTGCAGCTCGAAGATAAGCTGCTTGATGGTCTCCAGCGGTGTAAATTCACTCGACACCACAACCCACATGCGACACTCGAAGCCATCTGCCTTGGTGATGTCGGGGTGGTTGTATATTTCTTAAGTTCCTTCCTCTCATTATCCCGAACAAATTCCTGCAGCACCTTCTTTACGTCATCTTCCATGCCCACCAGGAGTTGGCCTTTTTGCTCGGGAACCAACCGCCGCAGCTGTTCAAAATGCAATTGCAGTGGCGACTTCGAGTACTCTTCGAGATTCTTAATCCCGTATCTCTGCCGGCTTTTGTCGATGTCATCAAGCCTGGCTCGGATCCACTTGATCTTGTTCCCCAATTTATGGCGGTACCACGGATTAATTGGGTAGGAAATGATGGTTCCCAGCCTCCACTTGGTTATCTCTACCTTGAAAACATACGTCTCGATGACATCTACAGCATCGTGAGCCACCTCTCTGATATCCAAGATCCAAGTGCGAACCCTCTCGTCTTTAGCTTTCTTGCTGTTGGCGTCTTTGAGGAAGGATTGAATCCTGTTAAGCTCGTGTCTCAGCAACTCGACCTGCCCTCGAACGTCCCTCATGAATTCCACCTCCTTGATTAACACATTGCCCAGCAGTGTTACCGAAGATGAGATCGCCGCTGCCATACCTATGGATCTCTCTAAATAAATCTAGTTATATGTTTATCACTTCAATAACTTGGAATTGTAGGAATATTAAGGCTCTGTTTCGTGTGGGCTGATGAAAGGTATATAAGATTAATAAATTAAAATAATATTCAATCTGAAATTTCAACGAAACAAGTATAGATGGAAATAATAATAATAATAATTATAAATTGATAAATAACTGAAATAATTGTGGACCAGAAATTTTGAGCGAGAGAAAGAGAGAGAAGCGTAAGAGAATTGTTAGCTGTGGTCGATCCACATCGATTGATTGCGATGTATATATAAAATGCATGTGATGTGCTTGGCTTCATGCAGACTAGTAGTTGGGGCTAATGTTATTAATTGCATACACACTACACAATGTTGATTTTTGACTAGTTGTATGTTGATGTGCTTGAAAACATACATCTCGATTGCATACACAATACCTCTGGTCTTGAGCTTTCTTGTTGTTGGCGTATTTGATGGCTCGTGTTTAGTTCAAGCTCGGTTCGAGTTCTGAAAATTAATCTCAAGTTCAGTTCCATAAATAAAAATCGAGCTCGAGCTCGAGTTCGGTTCGTTTATTATTCAATTTAATAGCAAATTCGAACTTGGCTCGAGCTTGTTAAAAAGCTGGTGTATTAAATTATTTTGTTAATACATATATATATGTGTGTGTGTGTGATGTTGAACATATAAAAAGTGATTTTATAATAGAAAATAGGAAGTAATCTCAGTCATGTATAACTGAAATCGTGTGGCTGCTATTTACCTGATTATCTTGTATTTTTAAATCAATGAAATATTCTATAAATATCAATCAAAGATTAAATACTTTAATTGTATTATGATAGAGAAAATTCATATATTTAATGGATATGATTGGCGTCGGTTTTTTAATGAGAGATTGTACATATTTTAAATACATTCTATAACTGCCAATTGAAAGCAAATCATACATAAATATAGGATAACAGTTACAATAATCTATTTTATTTCAAAATTTGTATGCGTATTAATTACGAAGTGGGAACCTGAAGAATTATATGAGAATTTAAATCAATTAATATGTTATTATTGTTTGGAGAAGACACGTTGATGATCAAAAACATATGGAAAGTCAAGGTTTGTTCATCGTATGTTTCTGAAATATGTTGCATTGAGATATTATAATTTTTTTGCATTAGATAGTTGCATTGTTTGTTTGAATAAAACATAATTGTACGTGTATCACTTTGAATTGTAGGAATAGAGTAATTAAGCACTTATTTATACTGCAAAACTGTTGGTGGCAATGGCAACAACTTCTTCAAATTGATATTAGAATATTACAAAAGCAGTCTCTTTCATCTACCTGAAAATTTATGTCTTTATTGCCAAGAGCAGTTGGCATGCCGTGTTGACTGTAATTTTGTTATTGTAGCTGATATTAATTGATTGACTTATTTAAAACGAGTAAGTGAATGTGTCTTCATTAAGTTTATGCTCGAATTAATATTCAAATTCGTTTCATTTGAACATTCGAGTTCGATTCGAGCTCGATTCAATAAATAATAATCATTTATAATAATAAAAAAAAATCTATCTCACTTATTTATCTAAAATTAATTATTAAGATTAATTTAATTAAATATAAATATTTTAGGGATGTAAATAAACCGAGTTACTCACAAGTTATATAATCAAAATTATGCCCTATTAATTTTAGGGATGTAAATAAACCGAATTACTCACAAGTTATTCAAAGCTCGACCAGAAGAAGCTCGTTCGGACCTCGAGTCAATAGTAGACAAACCGAGATTGAGCCCGATCTCAAGCTCGAACATGTCAATGTTTGGCTTGTTAAGTTTGAAAACATGTTCGAGTTCGTTTGTTCACGAGCATATTACTAAGCCTGTTCAAAAACCTTGAATCGATCGAGCTTTTAGTCTAGCTTCAATCTAGAATAACTTTTTTTTTTAAATAAAATGTTTATACGAGCTCAAGCTCTAGTACGGGATGAGTCTAAACTTGAGTTCGAGCTCGAGCTCGATCTCATGCTCGAAAAATAATATTATTGAACATCTCACAAGCTGAGGTCGAACTCGCTGCTCAACTCGTTTACATCACTAATTAATTAAATGAGTCTAATGTAACTAAAAGATTATGTTATATGGTCGAGTGGGGGAATCCATGACAATAGACAAGATGAGTAAATCGTATTGGACATGTTGTAGTGGAGTTTCAAATTACATACTGGACTGCTTCAATCAAAATTATGAATATTTTTTTAATTAAAATAGGCCATAATAATGAGAAGGTGAAGTATAATGTACGAAAAAAAAATTAAATGTACGTAAAAGTAAAAGTATATAACAAGAACTTATGACATCTTTTAGGGTGTGTTCAAACCAGCTTATCTCCTCTAAATTTTCAGGCTCATTAATAGAATTATCAAAGACACGCATGTTTTGATTGGGAGAAAAAAAAAAGGTCATATTATTGTGTAAATTCTAATCATTTTGAATATGAATTTTCACAAATATTCAAGGCCGGAGTTAGAATTTTTAAAAGGGTCAGACCCCAAAAGTAGCCAATTTTCAAACATAAAAATAAAAAAATAGTCATGCTTACTCTAATACTCCCTTCACAATTACATGACCCAGGATAATTACATGACTAAAATCAAGTCATGCTCATGTAATTACATGTGTAATTGTGGAAATGAAATTACACGAGCATAACTGTTACTTGATCAAATTAGTGTAATTACATGTGTGTTTGTGAGATGAGATTACACGAGCACGATTGTCACTTAGTCATGTTCGTGTAATTACATGTGTGGTTGTGGGATGAAATTACACGAGCACGACTGTCACTTGGTCATGCTCGTATAATTATATATATAATTATAAATATAAAATTACACGAGAACCACATTTCAAGAGCATTAGTTGTGTAATTGTTCAATTACAATATACGAAACTGAATGAAGAAATAAATAACAAAACTACATTATAAGATCATTAGTCATGTAATAGTTCAATTTCGTGCAATTACGAAAATTTACATTTAATCAAGATCATTAAGATTAAATTAGTAAATTTATAGAAAAAATGGCTCGACTATAATGGTATATTAACCTTTTTAAAATGACCGAGCAGAATAAAAATAAAATAAATTTCTTTTCGATATAACATAAAACTATTCAAACTTCATATTCAATTAACAAATTTAATGCAAACAAAACAGAAAATAAGAAAAAAGACAAAAGTTTTTTAAAAGTCAAACACATCATAATATAAGTTGATACAGAATAATCTATGAGTATATAACATGTTTACTTACAAAAGTTTATGAGTATATATAAATATAATTGATACATCTATTTGTAAAGTCATTAAAATATATTAAAACAACCAAATAAAAATCAATTAAATTTTAAATCAAAAGTAGACATCATATATAAGTTTTTTAAAAGAAAAATTATCAAATTCATTTTATTCTAAAAATTATCAAATACTTCATTCACTCTAGATTTCTCTTAATACTAATATATTATCTAATTCTACAAGCTTAACTCAAACTCCATGGATAATTAATGTTTTACAGAAACATATTACGTGACTTAAAATTTGGAACATGAACTACTGCGATATAAAAGTATAAAACTAATGCATTAAAAATCAAAATATATAGCAAAATTTTACCTTAATTTATAAATCCCAAAACTGTTTCACAGATTGAAAGTTTTGTACAGTAGTCGCTCAAGAACCTTGGAAGAAAAATATTTTGGGGAAATTTCTGAAGATGAAGAAATCCTACGAATATATTTTTATAACTGAAATTAAATTTGAATTCCTATAATTTCTAATAAATCACGCGTAACCCATGGATGGAAATTACTAATTAAAGAGGAGCACTAACTATTACAATACAGTACATGCATTATTACAAAAATATACATATTCACTAATTTATGGTATACCGCATGCATGTTTAATACAATTAATTTCATTGTTAAATGTAACGTCTCACCCAGTTTTTGATTTGGTTACTTTAAATGTTTGTTTCTCAAACTCTATTTTGTATTGTCGAAATTGTGTAATTTAGTAAATGGGGTTCATATAATAATTAGTGATTAAGCAAATAGATTTATTTTATTAAGCAAATATAGATTAATTTTATAGAAATAAATTTCATTGATTAATTATGTTATTTAATTTACCAAAATCTAATAGTTTACTTTATGCGACATATAAATTTAATTTATTAAGTAAATAAGCTAAATTTAAAACAAACAAGTAGGTTATTGCATCAATTTTACTATCAAATATAATTATTGATCGAAGCAAATAAACTTTGTTTATGAAGCAAATATGTGTAATTTAGTAAGCAAATGATTAATAATTTGATTTATTAATAAAATAGTGTAACTTATCACTACAAAAAATGCTTTATATAGAAACAGAATATTAACGGAATGATAACGGATTTTTTTTATATATTGAACAACGGAATTGGTAACGGAATTTTCCGTTACTAAATTTAGAGATACCATTATTAACGGAATTTTCCGTTACTAAATATTTTAAATATTTTTTATATTAAAAAAATTATATAAATTACAAATTTTTCCGTTAGAATTCCGTTAATATTCTTCTAAATCAATTTAAAACTTAATTTATACTATCTATTATTTTATGCCCTAACTTTAAATATCCAAATTTATTCATACGCGACTTCTCTTTCTTCTCCCTCCCAGCCGTTGCTTCCTGGAGCACATCTCGCCGGCGTTTTCTTCTCCGTTTAGGTGGCTTCAACATTTTCCCTCAGCAATCTCAAGCATTTCTATCCCCAATTAGTAGGTTTCTCACTTTCTATTTCCACCACTCAGCTTTTTCACTACACGACTACTCGTGGACTGCCGTCATCGCCGCCGCCTGTGGATACGTGTCCTTGCTATCGTCGAAGGTATTGTCCTAATTTGTCATCTCTTCTCTCCGAGCAACAATTTTTTTATTGTGTTACTTGCATTATTTGTGTTATCTAATCTCGTTGCAAACTCCTTTGTACGTATCTATTCTTGCAGAGACAAACTCTACCAGTATTGCAACACCAACAAGTTAGTTTAATTTAATTTTCTTCTTCTTCGTTCCTAGCTAGCTTTTTCTAAATGCGAATTGAATGAATTTATTAGATCTTCAATTATGTCGCCTTATTTCTTGTGTTGTGTAGCTACTTTACTTCTCCTGAGTTTTGGATACAGGTCGCTTGATCCGTTTTTTCGTTACTATTCCGTTAATATTTGGTTAAAGTAACGGAATTTTTGGTTATAGTAACGGAATATTCCGTAACTAAATTTCTAATTTTTTGTAGTGTATGAAGCAAAATTGATTTATTAAGCAAATTGAATAAATTTTAAAGCAAATAGAATGTTACATATAATCTACTAGAAAATGGAATTAATAATCAAGCAAATAAATGTATTAACCAAATGGGCTAAACGAGATTACTTTAGGTAAAAATAAATTACATTAATTTATTAATTGTATGATTTATTTTATCAAGAAAATAGTTTATTTTGTGCACTAAATAGATTTAATTCATTAAGTAAATAGATTCAATTTAAAATAAGAAACATGTTACTGCATCTGCATCGTCTACTAGCAATTATAATTAATGATTTAAACAAATAAAGTTTATTTATTAAGAAAATACGATCAATTTAATAAGCAAATAAAAAAATATTAGTTTCATAATTTGATATATTAATAATTAAATTAATTTTGTGAAGCAATTAGAATAGACTTAATAAGCAAATATACTATATTTAAAAGCAAGCAGACAGTAAATTTAAAACAAATAAATAGATTATTGCATATGAAATCTGATCAACAATAAAATCTTATTAATAATTTAGCAAATAAATATATCAAGCAAATAAAATATAAAAAATGGATATGACATCTAATTTAAGTAGTTACATTGACTGGTTTCGTAATTTAATTACTAAACATACAAATTTAATTTATATACAACATTTACATTTGATTTGATTATTTTGCCCCATAAAATAATTTATTAAGCAAATCCAATTGCTTTGTTCCAAAATTGTCGTGATCCCATTTATCAAAGGGTGGATCCATGAGACGTGATTTGGTGCGAAATAAAAAAACGATTAAAAAGGATAAATTCATAAACAACACTAGAATTAGAAATTTAATTGATTACAATAGTCTGAAAATAGTTACGAACAAGAGTCAATAGCCTAAAGGCTCAAATAAAACATCATACAGATAAAAGTTTCCGAAGGTTTCAAATATGGAATACAGAATTCAAGTACCGAAATACGTAAAAAAAGGTTCTACATTTACAATTCATACCATTTAGGGAAAACAATAAAAGTTTGCAGCGGAATAACAAAATACATTAATACACATATGAAGATATGTATTAACCCCTTACTACTTAACAAAAAGCAATGTCTACTCAGCACTTCAACCATTGCCCTTGCTCAACCTGCAAGTTTTTGGAAATACAAGCAGGGCTGAGTACTTGATATACTATGTTGTTTATGTCGAAAACAAATAATTATTGATCATGCATTATCACAGTATAACACAAGTATCTTGAAATAACCTGCGAATACTAAATATTCATTTGATTTTACCCAAAAGTTGGAGTGATCACTTTCTTTTCCATGTGTCTCATCCATATCTGTAACCGATGTCGTTGAGCAATGTTCTGCTCCCCCAAACATAATCAATGATAACAATGCTATGAGCAAAGTTACTGCTTCCCTAGACGTTAAGAATGGTAACAACGCTAGTGAGCAATGGTTCCACTCCCCCAGACATTGACCAATGGGTGTCATCGGATCGGTCAATACTAACACACAGTCCTATATGGACCGATCCGTAATGACTCACGATCACACTCACCATGTGTACACTAACCTTGACCAACACCTGACTCAAGATCCGATCGTTATTCACAAGTTGACCATTTCGCAAACATGGCTCAACACAGATAGGAATCACACATAAAACACAAAATTTTATGCATGTCAATCATTTCACATTTTCTTTAAACATGTTTTATATTACAACAAAAGTATAGATTGTATAATAAACCCATTGAGATACCAGCATTAGTTGACAAGTCTGGTTCCCCTTCTCGTTCCTTAGCTGTCAACCCCTCGATGGACCTTTAGATAACGAGTTACATTTAGAATCATTTGAGTTCTTAGAATATCTCTATTGACTTGAGACATAATAATTTTATAGGTTTTAGGATTTCATAACCGTTCTACTAAATCACAATGAAGCTTTAAGGTTTTCTCCGAAACCTTAACTTCGTTCAAAAGAAATAAATGTTTACTAATTCGATAAATAATTAATTTCTTGCTTGCAATTAGTATAATTGAGACAATTAAATCCGACATAAGAATCGAAAATTTTAGATGTTCTCGTAATTGGAGACCATTAGAAAAGGTCCATGTCTCGATTTAAATTAATTTAGATTCACTAAATTAATTAAGTAACATAACTATTTATTAATAAATTAATTAAAATTAATTAATAATAAATAAGATTTGAAATAAATCAAATAATAATTAATTCCAATAATTATTATTAACAAAGATTTAACATTTTAAATAATTAATTACTCTTAATTAATTATTAATCTTAATTATTAATCATCAATATTAAAATTTAATTAAATAATTAATCTTCTATTAATTAAGTTTAATAATATAATTAATTCAATTATTAAATTAATCAAGGTCTAAATTTAATTAGTCCCAAAGACATAATTAATGGAATAGTCCATTAATATTTAACTAGATTTAGCCTAGTTATTTTGTAATGGTTTGGGCTAAGAAATATTTTTACCATGGCCCAGAAATTGTGGGCCCAACTTAATTAATCTAATTGGACAAGACCCGACCCATTAATTCATTCGACCCGGCCCGTCCCATTTTCTAATTCCATGTTTTAAATTATTTTTTTATTATTTCATTTAATAACACCGCCGCCTCTCTGTTCACATCGGCAACCATCTGGCGCCGTCTCTGGCCGAAATCTCCCTCGTCATGGGTTCTCTGTTCACAACCCAACACTTCTCTCTTCTATCCTTTCGATATGCATCTGAAATGAGACTCAAAATCTCTCTTTTCTGCTCGATTTTATTTCTCCGGCCAGCTCCGAATTTCGACCAAACTTTGACGGAATTCGACTTCGTTCTTCTCAAATCAAATAAAGAAAAAGGTTTAAGGGAAAAGCCCCAAAATTTTGAGCCCTCTTCTCCATGCGTGCTCCGGAAAGTTCGCAGCGCCAGGCCTCACCGTCGTTTTCAGCGGTAACATTCGCATGGCCTCACCGTCGTTTTCAGCGGTCGGGCCGACCACCTGCAGTAGCCACTTCCACCTTGGAAGCCACTGTGGTATTGTCGTGGTCTTCATTTGCAGCCATGTTGTCTCGAACAACAACAGGTATTCCTTTTTTTGTTTAAGCTTTGGTGTAGATAATTTATGAAGTATTTGTTAAGTACTTAGTTGTGAAGATTCAATATTAGTTTGAATATTTAGATTTCAGAGGAATTCACCTATAATAAACTATATGTTGTTCTAAATGTGATGTAGCATCCTAAATTCTAAGTTATGAAATCCTTCGTAAATATGTGGTACTAAGATATTAAGAAAGCATGCTAAGTTGTGAATCATCTTAAAACAACTTAACTAAACTCTGTGAAGCAACTGGAAAAAAGGAAAGCTTGAAAATATGCTAAAAGTTTGAAATATGAATATGACATCTACTTGAAGTGGAAGATGGAAGAAGATAGATTATGAATGGTCTATGGTTCCTGATAGGATATGGCCCATCAAGGCCCATCAATAAGGCCCATACCTGGAGAGAGGCCAAAACATCCCTAAGCAGCTCGGCGGCCCATTACCCGGAAGCAGCTCGGCGGCCCAAACTTTGGCCCATCACAAGCAGCTCGGCTGGCCCAATAGCTCGGCCCCCCAGGTGTAAACCGCCATTGTACTCTATAAATAGTCTAATTAATGCTAGATTAGATTCATTCACTCTTTTGTAAACAAGATTTCAGCTCTCAAATCAATAAACATTAGAGAACACCCCGTGGACGTAGACTTCATTAATAGTCGAACCACGTAAATCCTTTGTCCCTAAATTCCCTAATCGTTGTGCAAACCTCACTTCGAAAACCGGTGATCGATCACTGGCGCCGTCTGTGGGAAACGAAGTAAATTTTGTGTCCGATCACTATCTCCGAAGTGAAAACACAATGGTTAGATCCACTCGATCTAATGCTCTAGCTGCTGCTGCTAAAGGAAAGCAAAACGAGGCTGAAATACCTCGTAATCCACCTCGTCTATCTGCTAACGAAGGGGATGAACCTCATGCTCGGTCGAGCAGGCAAATCGATAACCGCCGAACTCCCGAAGGCCACGTAGAAGATGTCTTTTCTCACCGAGCTGGTGACTCTAGCAGCAGCGAAAGGTTGAATCAAAATCAACAAGGGAATGCTACACTTCAACCTCTACTCGGCCATGCACTCAAAGCATATCTAGATCTCCACGAGCAAGATTTCCTCAGGTTCGCTGAACAACACCAGCAACGAGGTCAGTGCGAAGAGGATAAAGCGGGTCCATCACAAAGGCCCCAAGCCTCGGAGCACATTGCCGAGCAAAGAGATGATGAGGTCTTCCGAAGACCACATAAATCCCAAGGAAACAATAATTCACCTCGGCGAGGATCAACATCACCTCGTCAAAACGTCGGACTTTCTCGACGTGATGAGGAACACCGAAGAGGAACTCCACCTCGTCAAAACGTCGACCATTACCGACGTGACGAGGGATACCGAAGAGAGAAGATGCCACCTCGTCGAAACGTCGACCATTCTCGACGTGACGAGGACGATCCCCGAGAAGGAAGATTCACTGTTTACAGTAGAATCATTACTCCCTTCACCAACAAGATTCTTTATACACCACTCCCTTCGGCATATAGGGTCCCGCCAATCAAGCCCTACAACGGTTCTTGCGACCCGAGCAACTTTCTGTCGCAGTATCAATATAATATGCTGAATCAAGGGCTGGCCGAGGATGTCTATATGTGCAAAGTCTTCCCTGAGTTATTGGTGGACAATGCACGGAAGTGGTTTGACAATCTACCTCGCAGCAGCATAGGGTCGTACGCCGACCTACTGGATGCTTTTGAGAGGCGTTTCTTTCAAAAAGCCGAGGCAAAGATGAGTTCGGCCCAACTCCTTACCCTAAAACAAGGACAAGGAGAATCTATTAGCGACTTCCTAGCTCGGTTTTACAACGAAAGCCTCAAGGTTGATCGCCTTTCAGATGATGTCCTCATATCGGCGTTTCAAAATGCCATTCACTCCGGCACACTCTTTAGGGAGCTCGTAAAAGAGCGGCCCCAGACCTCCAAACAGTTATGGAGGATTGTTGACGCATTTGCCGAAGCAGATGAGGCAGATCGGAAGAAACGAGCCACTGACCGACCTGAAGGTCAGGACAAAAAGAGAAGGGAAGAACGAACTGATCAAGGGCAACATCGGCGAGGTGCTCTTGAAAGAATCCAGCGAGGTCCATTAGCTTCCCGCCTTGGACCTCGCCTCGGACCTCGACCCAGCCAGGAACCAGATCGGTTTGCTCCGCTGAACAGATCTAAAGCGGAAATTTACGAGCTTCACGCGAACTTATTCCAGAGACCTCCACCACTATCCCGAACTGGATCAAACAGAAGATCTCGGGACAAATACTGCGAGTTTCATGGCAGCCATGGCCATGACACCGAGGAGTGTCGCAATCTTACCTCGGAGATTGACCGCTTAACACAGGATGGTACTCTTGGAAGCTACCGAGGTCGAGGTCAACCGGATACTCAACCTCGGGGCAAAAACAAACGAAGAAGGAACAGGGGCGAAAATTGCAAACCCCAGGATAAAAAGACTAAACGTGATGACGACGACGAAGACGAGAATCAACCTCAGTATGATGGAGTCATCGCCGCCATCATTGGGGTGCCCCAAGGTTCGACACGATCATCACTGAAGGCCGAAGCTCGCGACCGACCCTCGGAGGAGCCTTCACATAAAAGGCTCAAAAAAGACGAGGTCGTTATTTTCTCCAATGACGACCCCGTCCCTCATGCCTCGCCTCATCAGGATGCTACAATTATCGAGGCCGTGGTGGCTAATAAGTTGGTACACCGAGTCTTTATTGATAGTGGAGCCTCGGTCAGCGTACTCTTCAAAAGCTGCTTCGATAAACTTGACATCGAAGAGGCGCGCTTGAAACCAGCACCCATTCCATTGAAGAACTTTACACAAGGGGAGACCTCAACAGATGGAACGATCTCGCTCCCCGTAACGGTAGGACGAAGTCCATTATCCACAACGAAGCTCATCCATTTCTTCGTCGTCAAAGCCAACTCACCCTACAACATTATTCTAGGAAGAGATTGGCTGATAGCGACAAGAGCGGTTTGCTCGGCCTACCACTTAATGATTAAAATACCTTCAAAGAATGGAGTGATCACGCTTCGGGGAAATCAAACACAAGCCAAGGAGTGCATGCAGGTCGCACTCCGAGGTTGTGGTGTGCAACATCCCCAGGCATAGCAATTACAGAAACCCGACGTGCCGAAGTCGACCTTGTTCGCTGCAGAACCTCTAGAAGACGTCGTACTCTACGAAAATGACGTGTCCAAGGTCGTCAAGGTCGGGTTCGTCGGGGGCACCGAACTCCGAGGTCAAGTTATTCAATTACTTCGGGAGTTCAGAGACATTTTTGCCTGGTCTCCATTGGATATGACCGGGGTATCACCAGATATCATAACTCACCACCTCAACATCGACCCCGAGGTGAAGCCAGTTCGGCAAAAGCAAAGAGCCTTCGCTGCCGAAAGAAATCAGGTGATACGCGACGAGGTACGCCAACTACAAGAAGCTGATATCCTGTTCGAGGTGAAATACCCGACGTGGTTGGCCAACCCCGTGATGGTGAAAAAGCAAGTAGGGGGATGGCGCATGTGTGTTGATTATACCGATCTCAACAAACACTGCCCTAAGGATTGTTACCCCCTCCCCAACATAGACAAAAAAGTAGAAGCCCTCGTCGGTCACGAGGTGTTCAGCTTTCTTGACCTCTACAAAGGTTACCATCAAGTCCTTATGAATACCGAGGACGCCCCGAAGACTGCTTTTGTCACAGACTTCGGCATTTTTGCTTATAAAAAGATGCCCTTTGGACTTAAAAATGCTGGGGCTACATATCAAAGGATGGTTGACAAAATATTCGAACTTCACATCGGTCAGATCGTTGAAGTATATGTCGACGACATCGTCATCAAAAGCAAAAAAGTCAACACTACCTTGAACGACCTCAAGGTCGTCTTCGAACTACTCCGCGAGGTGAACCTGAAGTTAAACCCAGGAAAATGTACCTTCTTGGTCCAGTCCGGAAAATTTCTAGGGTGTTGGGTTTCTCGCGAAGGATTAAAAGCTAATCCAGCAAAAGTTAAGGTCGTCCAGGAAATGCAAGCGCCGAAGTCAATACACGACGTACATCGGTTGACGGGCTGCCTGGCTGCATTGAGCAGATTCTTATCTAAAGCAGCCGAGAAGCAACTCCCGTTCTTTAAGATCCTAAAGAAGGCTCCGAACTTTGAGTGGAATGACGAGCACAAGTCAGCCTTCGACAATTTGAAGAAGTACCTCGGCAACTTGCCCACTTTGTCTGTCCCCGAGGAAGACGAGGTTCTTTCCTTGTACCTCGCCGCCTCGGAGGAATCAATAAGTGCAGTCTTAGTTCGTGAAGGACCTCGGCAACTGCCTATATACTTCATAAGCCGAGCCTTGAAAGGGCCAGAAACGAGGTACCAACCTCTGGAGAAGGTCGCACTCGCCTTAGTAAATGCTGCGAGACGACTTCGACCATATTTTCAAGCTCACCCAATACAAGTATTGACCGACCTACCACTTCGGCAAGTGCTTACGAAGCCTGAAGCTTCGGGGCGAATCGCCAAGTGGGCAGTCGAACTAGGCGAGCACACAATCTCCTTTACACCTCGGCAAGCTATCAAAGGACAAGCGCTGGCAGATTTCCTGGTGGAAGCAATATTCACCGAGCCTCCGAAGCCTACTGAACCCACCGAGGAGAATGTTGAAAAAACAATGCCGAAAACGCCCCCTGTAGATTGTTGGAAAATCTATGTCGATGGAGCGTCGGGCAAGAAGGGAAGCGGAGCTGGAGTTCTATTTATCAGTTCGGAAGGGAAACAAATCCCTTACGCTTTACGATTAAGCTTCCCAACTACTAACAACGAAGTGGAGTACGAAGCTCTAATAGCCGGACTTCGCCTCGCGCAAAGTCTTCGGCTACAAGCCATCCAAGTCTACAGTGACTCCCAAATCATAGTGAGCCACGTCCTCGGAACATATGAAGCGCGAGATGAAAGGATGAAGAAGTATCTCCACAAGGTCAAAACTCTACAAGAAAGCTTCTCATACTTCGAGTTGATACGAATCCCTAGAGGCGAAAACGACCGAGCTGATG
>JAPKLX010000193.1:540596-568622 GCA_026898415.1 Leonotis leonurus | reverse complement strand
AATGCATTTACCAGTTAAAAACAATGCATTTAACAATTAAATTACTGATTTGCCCTTAATTACTATAAAATAAAAATTGCTCGTGCATTGTAGTATAACAATGCATGAAAAACTCGGCCAAGATCTCAACCGTCCGATCATCCACTTAAACGGTTGAGATTATTTCATATTTCCTACTTTAAAATCCTTTTGTATATGATCTATATCTTATATATATATATATATATATATATATAAATATTTCTCAATTTCATCCATACATGATAAGTATTAATTAATTCGATTATTTTCTTAGTTCATAATGCGATTATTTTGGTAGGAGCTGGAGGAGACTCCCAAACTGTCTGGGCTTAAAAAAAAATTGCAATCAAAACCTAATTTTTATATAACTATATAAGTATACAATTCAACATAATGTTTATTTTCTATCATTTTATATAAAATAAATTTTAAATTACATTTTAAAATCAATAAACTCTAGTTTAAAAGTAAAAACTAATAAAATTATATTAAAATTATATAAAATCAATAAAATCTAGTTTACAAGTAAAAACTAATAAAATTATATTAAAACTATATTTTTTATCTACATGACATGCCACATTAGTCACGTACGCATTAAGTTGTGTCTGTGACATGTAGATGATCATTTTTAAAGCCGTAACTATGCTAAGATGCTTATGAAAAAGAAGTTAGGTTCTTATGTCCCACATTTGTGTCTCGTACTCCATGTCTCATAATCAAATTTTCATTTTTTTTATATTTTTAGTTTAATGTTATACTCCGTACATAATATTAGGGTTCATCCTACCCAAATAGGATATATAATTATTTTTTAACATTTATTGTCACGTTTAATTAATTTTTAGTATTCATAAATTCAAAATTAGAGTATATAATTTTTTAATTTTTTCAAATAACAGTTAATTATGATTCATTATATCATAACAAATTTTTTTTTAAAAAAGATTAATTAAAATGATAAATTTAATTATGAGACATAAATATAGGGCACATGTTTTTTATCTGGAATCTACGATTTGATTTTTGATGCAGCAAAGTAGGGAAAAACATTTCTTAATTGTTGGTTAAAAAAAAAAGCAGTTAATTCAGTTGTTGGGAAATATTTATAATGGTTTTAATTTAGATTACAAAACCTCCCCTGAAAGATATATTAAGTCCAAAACTGAAATCTGATTCCTAGTCTTGTTTTAAGAACTCACTTGTTAAGAAGTTCAGTTTTACAGGTACACACACAACCTGAAGGACTCAAAACTGAAGCTCAAGACCAATACTGAAGTTTTCTTAAACTCAGTTTACTACCAAAACTAAAGGACCATGCCACTGAAGATATGACTTGAAGTTTTGAAGTTAAAGTTATTTGAAGCATGAATTCAACGCACTGAAGCTCTGCACTGAAGCCTTTACTGAAGTTATGCTAGCCACTGAGTTCCATGCTATTTCTATAGGCATTACCACTTCTGGAAAAAATCTCAGTAGGTGAAGCAAATCTTAGATGCAAACATTCAAAAATGGTAAAAAGGACGGTGACTCCAACGGGATGAATTTCAAACGGACGAAGCTCTCTCTCACAATGGATATATCCTTGAGAGTGTCCTATAAATACCCCGCTACTTTAAACGCTTCAAACACAGGTTACCGAGCTCTCATACGCTCAAACTTTCTATCGCTCTCAAGCTTTCTCTCTCAGGCAAGCTTTTAGATTCAGAACACCTTAGCACTCAATATACATTCTAGTGTGTTCTTAGCGATACTACTCTGTAACCGAAGAATAGATCTAACTTAGATTTAGTTTATAGCTAGAAGTGATCAGACACGAATTTATCTAACCTTCAAGTTTGATCACTGTAAGACACCTCTCCAATTATTTGGAAACCCTCGACTCACATCGAGACACGTGGACGTAGGAGTTTTTATCTCCTAACCACGCAAACCAACTCTTGCATCTTCTCTATTTACTTTTAGTATTTATTCTCTAACTCTATTGCATAAATTGAATACTGATTAATTGTAAACTGAAACTATAACATTAAGTTTTCTGATAAACGAGTAAGCTTTTAAACCACCACTTCCGCACGTATACTTAAGATATTAGTCCATCAGTCAAACACTAAGTGTAGACTCAAGGATTTCTATCTAAAGTTAACCACTCTACTGAAGCTACCTCCCTTCATATTTGAGACTTCACTGAAAACTTGTTTTAATCTAAAATGTTTTAAATTGGTGTTTGGGCCCCCCCCCCCCCCCCCCCCAACATACACTCAGTATACTCGTTACGGGACCAACAAGTGGTATTAGAGCCTGGACGTTGTTTAACGACTACTGTTTCTTGAACTTAAGGTCAATTTAAACTGATCTTTCAGAAAACATTAATTGTTTCACTTGCATATGTACCTTTTTCAGGGAAAGTACTCTCAGGTTACCTATGTTCTCCATCGAAGACTATGACTACTGGAAGTACAGAGTGTCCTCCTTCCTGAAGCACATCATGTTATGATGTGGGAAGTTATAATAACAGGTCCAATCAAGATCATGAAGACCTACCCTCAGGAAACAACTAAAGCACGCGATCCAGAAATTGTGTACAAGCCACTGACTGAGTATATAACATAAGAGAAGAAAATTCGAAGTTTGGATGACTATGTCAAGCACATCATTTCAAGCACACTGGAGCCACCCATGCTAGTTCATGTTCAACACTGCAAGACAACAAGAGAGATGTGGGAAAGTCTCGATCAAATGTGCGAAGTGTTAAGTAATAATTAAATCTTCAGTACGTGGCGTTGTTTAGACTAGACCCACTGTCCGATAAAGGGACTTAGTAACGGGCACGAGGAATATTTCCAGCCGATATACTTCCAACTTATTTTATTAAATTACTTGTAAGAGAACGAGTTCGTTATAGATTAATAAGTTGACCCTAAGTCGTATTCTCAAGGAAGGCTAAACAGGGCTTTATCTATGTTGGAGAACAGAAAGCAATTGAAAAGAAAGTGTCACGTCCCCATTTCACTTCTCTAAGTAAAATCGAGGAAAACGTGACTAATAGGAAAATACGAATAAACAAATGAAATGAAAACATTGATAAAAGGGATGAAACGTGGAGTTACAACAAAGAGGAGATTTCGATAGAGTTGTGAGTCCCCAAAATCCAATACATTAATTCGAATTTATAAGTATACAGCGATATTTTATTACCGAAATTTTCTGATACACGATATCTTGCGAAAAAAATTTACGGGTCATTACATCCTTCCCTTCTAAATAAAAATTTCGTCCCGAAATTTGTAAGTTCTAACTAAAATAGCTCGGGGTATTTTTCTTTCATCTTATCTTCAAGCTCCCAAGTGGCTTCTTCTTGCCCGTGATGCTTCCATAGCACTTTAACCATCTTGATTGACTTATTTCGAAGTTCATGCACTTTCTGATCTATTATAGCTTCGGGTCTTTCTTCGTAACTCAAGTCCGGTTGTAAAATCATCTCTTCCTGATAAATAACATGTTTCTAGTCAAACACGTATTTTCTGAGTTGTGACACGTGGAAAACGTTGTGAACATTTCCGAAACTCGGCGGTAGTGCTAGTCTATATGCTACTGGGCCTATTCTTTCCAGAATCTCGTATGGTCCAATAAAACGGGGCCTCAATTTTCCTTTAACGCCGAATCTGGTTATTCCCTTGGAAGGAGATACCTTCAAGAAAACCTTGTCTCCTATTCCAAATTGTAGATCGGTTCGTCGGGTGTCGGCATACGACTTCTGCCTATTCTGAGCTTCCTTGATTCTTTCTCTGATTTGTCTGACAACTTCGATCATTTTGCTGACTGAATCTGGGCCTGTTATCGCTCTTTCTGCGACTTCATCCCAATAGAGTGGCGATCTGCACTTCTTCCCATATAGTGCTTCATACGGTGTCATCCCTATGGTTGCTTGATAGCTGTTGTTGTAAGCAAATTCGATTAGCGGTAGTATCGCTTCCCAGCTTCCTCCTCTATCGAGAACAACCGTTCTCAACATGTCTTCGAGGGTTTGAATCGTTCTCTCCGATTGTCCATCGGTCTGGGGATGGAATGCGGTACTAAAATTCAATCTTGTGCCTAATTCCTTCTGGAGACTCATCCAGAATCTGGATGTAAACTTCGAATCTCGGTCTGAAGTAATTGATACAGGCACGCCATGTAACCGTACGATCTCGAGTACATACAATTGAGATAACTTATCTGACCCATAAGTTATCATTATAGGTATAAAGTGGGCGCACTTTGTAAGGCGATCTACTATTACCCAAATAGCAGTGTTTCCTCGCTTAGATTTAGGCAATCCTGTAACAAAGTCCATGGCGATATGCTCCCATTTCCATTCCGGAATCTCTAATGGTTGCAATTTGCCATAAGGTCGTTGATGTAGAGCCTTTACTTGTTGGCACGCTAAACATCGCTCTACAAACGATGCAATGTCTTTCTTCATGCCGTCCCACCAGAATTTCCTCTTTAAATCCTGGTACATCTTTGTACTTCCTGGGTGGGCGGTGTATGGCGTATCATGAGCTTCACTCAAGATTTCTTGCTTGAGTTCTTCACTATGTGGAATACATAGTCTTCCTTCAAAGGATATTGCATTGTCGGCTTCTTCGAGATAACCCGCAGCGCCATCTTTTCTGACCTTCAAGCGTATTTTCTCGAGCTTTTCATCCTTCCTTTGTGCAGTTAGTATCTTACTCCTCAAGTCTGGTTCTACTGTCAAGGTTGCTAGAATTCCTCCCACAGTCTCAGGTGGTGGTAGAATTTCCAAATGCATTTCTCAAATTCTTTCACGAGTTCATTCTTTCGAGTTAGAATAAATGCAAGCTTCGAGGAACTTTTATGGCTTAAGGCATCGGCTACAACGTTAGCCTTCCCTGGGTGATAGTTTATACCACAGTCGTAATCTTTTACTAGTTCGAGCCACCTTCTTTGTCTCATATTAAGGTCCTTCTGCTCGAAGAAGTATTTAAGACTCTTGTGATCCATGAAAATTTCGCATCGAACTCCGTAGAGATGATGTCTCCAAATTTTCAAAGCATGCACTACGGCAGCTAACTCCAGATCGTGAGTTGGGTATTTCAGCTCGTGCGGTCTTAATTGGCGTGATGCATAGGCTATAACTTTTCCCTCTTGCATCAAAACACATCCCAATCCATTCTTAGATGCGTCCGTATAGACTACATATTCCTTATTGGATTCGGGGACTGCCAGTATCGGGGCGGTGGTCAACCTTTCCTTCAGAATCTGGAAACTGGCTTCACATTCTGGAGACCATGTGAACTTGATTCCCTTCCGCAGTTGCTGCGTCATTGGCCGTGCTATCTTCGAAAATCCTTCTATAAATCTTCGATAAATCTTCGATAGTATCCAGCCAATCCCAAGAAACTCCTGATTTCATTGGGGGTCGTCGACGACTTCCATTCGCGAACAGCTTCTACTTTAACAGGATCTACCTTGATTCCCTCTACTGACACAATATGTCCGAGAAACATCACTTCTCTAAGCCAAAATTCGCACTTGCTGAATTTAGCATAGAATTTCTCGTTTCTGAGGGTTTCTAGGGTGATCCTTAGATGTTGCTCATGTTCTTCCTCATCCTTCGAATAGATAAGAACATCATCTATGAAGACCAAGACGAACTTGTCGAGGTAAGGGTGAAACACGCGGTTCATCAGGTCTATGAACACCGCTGGTGCATTGGTTAATCCGAACGGCATCACTATAAACTCATAGTGACCATACCGGGTTCGAAAAGCAGTTTGAGGAACGTCTTCTGCTCGGATCTTCAGCTGATGGTATCCTGATCTCAAATCTACTTTTGAGAAGATACACGCTCCCTTGAGTTGATCAAACAGATCATCTATCCTTGGTAAAGGATATCGGTTCTTGAGTGTCAGTTTATTCAACTCTCTGTAGTCTATGCACATCCTCAAGGTTCCGTCCTTTTTCTTAACGAAGAGTACCGGTGCTCCCCAAGGGGATACGCTGGGTCGGATGAATCCTAAGTCTAACAACTCCTGGAGTTGTATCTTGAGTTCTTCCAACTCTTTAGGGGCCATCCTATACGGTGCTTTGGATACCGGGGCTGATCCTGGTTCCAAATCAATTGTGAATTCTATCTGTCTGTCAGGTGGCAATCCTGGCAACTCGTCTGGAAATACATCTGGGTATTCCCGCACAACGGCTACGTCTTCAAGTTTTCTTTCCTCGTTCTCTTCTCCCTTCAAGTACACTAGGTAGGATGAACATCCTTTCTTTACTAGCTTGGCGGCTTGCAGTGCTGAGATAATCGCCTTCTTCCTGTTCATGGCGATCCCGTGAAAGCTCGTAGGTTCCTTTCCTGGGGTTTTGAACGATATTTGCCTCTCTTTGTAGAGAATCGTGGCATAGTTTTCGGCTAGCCAATCCATTCCTAGGATTATGTCCATGTCGTTCATCGGAATTACACTAAGGTTGTTCGCAAGAACTTTAAGTGATTCTAACTCCAAACTCAGATTAGAGCAAGAATGTGTAAGAATCGTAGTTCCTCCCAAAGGTGAAGAAACTCTCAGGGATATCTCTAACGGTTCTAGTTCCAGTCGTAAGTTCTCTACACATGCTTTGGCAATAAACTAGTGGGAAGCTCCAGTATCAAACAGAATAATTACTGGAGTGTTGAGGAGTGTTCCCATACCTGTCAGGTTTCCCTGATTTCCCTCAGGCTTCTTCTGCTTCATAGCGTAAGCCCTTGCCTGGTATGACTGCTTCTGGTGTTGCCGGGGTTGATAATGAGTTGGTAGTGGTGGGAGTGGTGGTGGTTGCTGAGGTGCTTGCTGTCTGAGGGGCTGAGCTTGAATAGCTCTGACCTGCTGGTTCGGCGCCGTCTGACTAGACCTCGCGCTCGTACCTTGCTGCCGTGTAGGGCAACGGTTGGCAAAATGCCCTTTCTACCCACACGCAAAACATCCCTCACTGCCTGCTTTGCATATTCCCCCATGCATCTTCTTGCATTTGGGACATGTTGGGAACTTCTGTGGATAGTCCCCTTTCTGGACAGTCGGGTTTGGCTTTGTAAAATTCTGGGGACGCGCTGGTCCCTCCCATGCCCTTTTCACAGTGGAATCATTCCTGTTATCCTCCCACTTACGCTTTCCCTTGTAGCCTTTGGATTGCGGTTGGGCGGATACTGGTGTCGCAGTGGTTGTCGATCTCTCCACTGGCATTGCAGCTTCAATGTCTAACGCTCGGTTTAGGGATTCAGTGTAGGACAATCCCCCATGGCTTGCCAGTGCCATTCTTATCTCATGCCTTAGCCCAGCACAAAACTTCTCTGCCATTTTCTCGTCAGTATCTACTTGCTCCGGCGCATACCTTGCCGTATCACAGAATGTCCGGTCGTACTCTGTGACAGTCATCCTGCCCTGCTTTAAGTTGTAAAATTCTTCCTCCTTCTTCTTGCAGTAGCTCTTAGGAATATACTTGTCATATACCCCCGTCTTGAAATCTTCCCAAGTCAGATTTGCCAGTTGTTCCGGCGTCATAATCTTTCTGCGTGCTTCCCACCAGAAATCGGCTGACCCAGTTAGTTGGAAAGCAACACAGATCATGCGCTCTCTATATGTGCAACGCAGAAAATTGAAAATGCGTTCTAAAGCCCGCACCCAAAGTTCTGCTTCCACTGGATCCCCCATTCCATTGAAAACCGGTGGGTTTTGCCTCAGAAATAGTTCTTCGATCCTGCGTTCTGGTGGTGGTAGGGGTGGAGTTTGTTCTCGTGCGATTTCAGGTCCTTCCTCGGCAATTCTAGGACCTCTTCCTCTACCTCCGCCTCTTGGGCGTCCCGCTCTTCTAGGTGGCATTCTGCTAAGTAAATTTTCCATTAATAAGACATATGTCTATATACGTATATGTTATAAAAGTATAGCTATTATCGATAATGGTTCTAAATCACTGCAATTTCTACTAAAGTCCATATATATATCATAGGAAAATTTGCCTCATTGAGGTCTTCGATACAATCATTTCAAAATCGTACCTATAATGTACGCGCTATGATGCTCACTATCCTAGGTGGCATCATCAAAATACAACAACAGAAATAATAATATAACCATGTGAATGTTACGGAACGGTCCTCACTGGGTCCACGTTTCCGTCAAAAGAAATACATAAAACAACAACAAAATCAGAACGGTCTAAACACGCGACTCGTCTCTGATGGACATCATCTCCTCCTCCTCGACCAGCACTAGATATCCCCACGCGGGCGAGTCGTCGAGTCCGCGGAGCCTCGACCTGACTAGCATCCCTGCTCCCAGTCGGAGTCTCCCTCCGGGTCCTCCCACTCCCTGGGGTCCTCGCTATCCTCGCTCCTCCTCGCCGGGTTCTCCAACTCGGCTATCCTACGCACCATTCTAGCGTAGAAGGTACTGGGATCCGGGAATAGCTCCCTCTTCCGGGAACTCTCGCTGGTAGTAGCCGTGGATGGTCCGGCTCGGGTGCAGCCGTCCTCGGAGTCAGTCGTGGCTGGGGCCTTGCCCTTGTCCCTCGCTCTCGGCGTCTCACGCTCGACGCTCAGCATGCGTCCCAAAGCGGATGTGGACATAGGGTATGCCGTCGGTGCTATAGTGCGCGGTGGTGGTGATCGGGTCTCTCTCACTGGTCGGGATGGTCCTACCCCAGCATCGTGTCTCGCTGGGATCGCTGGTACGTACGGTGGGTACTGAACATCGGGTATCGGTGCTAACGGAATCACTCCGATCGGAAGATATGCTGGAAGTAGTGGAACCCACCCATTCGACATGTCGCCAACAGGTGCTAAATCTCCGGGTAGGATATAGGGTCCCATCGGCGCTCTGCCAAATGCATCGTAGTGGTAGTGGAGTGTAGCAATAAACCTCGGGAAGTCCCCCTCCCGATCGAAACTCATGCCAATAGGGTGGATGAAGTCTCGGGATAGCATCCTAACCCATCCCTGCCAGTCGATAGGCAGCAGCTGGATCAATCGCAATATCCCGTCGAGGTCTGAGGCACCATGAGGTCGTGCTGCCTCCCACATCCTCCGGTAATGAGATAGAAACTCCCCTAAATCATCTCCCATGCACTGTGCGTAAGTCTGGTAGGCTCTCAATATCATAGCCGGGGAAGCTCTCGGCGATACTCTTTTCCTAGCGGTGCGTATCATCCTCGCCATCTAGAGAAAGAAAATTTTAATCAGTTTCATCTAGTCACATTCTATATACATAGTCTAGTTAAGTGCTAAGGCACTTTCGATTGATTCTAAACACTTTAAAACTTCTCAATCTTTTAGTATAGTATACTTTCTTAGTATAACTCTTAAAGTACTTCACATCTTTGTGACTTATTAGTCTTAGGATACTTTATTTTACTTACTGATTAGTATTGAATTACCCCTTTCTAAATTTTATTGCAACTAAGAACGACACATTATTGAATCGAACCCTTTTTCTGGATTGGTGTGTAAGAAAGGAAAGGTCTTTTCCTTTTATTCTTCTCATAGGTTAGGATTTGGCTTTAGTTGAGATGTTCTCGTTTTCGAGTAACTGTGAAAGTTTTCTTCGAAATTCTCGACTATGTTTTCTTTTATCGAAGAAACACATAATTTAAACGTCCCAAGTTCATTAAAGAACTTGTATTTCTATTCTCGGATAATGAAGTAACGGATTCTGTCCGTTCTAATGCGTTCGTAATGAAATGAACTGCTTGGCTTCTCCTCGTTGCGCGTGATGCACGGAAATGCTCGGGTTTTTGTCAACTCATTTCGAGTGTCTAGTGGAACAATACTAGACACAGATCTCAAAAGACTCTCGGGTTTCAAGCACAAAAATTTGCTCTGATACCACTCTATCACGTCCCCATTTTACTTCTCTAAGTAAAATCGAGGAAAACGTGACTAATAGGAAAATACGAATAAACAAATGAAATGAAAACATTGATAAAAGGGATGAAACGTGGAGTTACAACAAAGAGGAGATTTCGATAGAGTTGTGAGTCCCCAAAATCCAATACATTAATTCGAATTTATAAGTATACAGCGATATTTTATTACCGAAATTTTCTGATACACGATATCTTGCGAAAAATTTTTATGAGTCATTACAGAAAGGGTTTTGATATTTTAACTAATTTAATTAATCTACCTAAGCGAATGAATTTAGAGAATTTAAAATACGAATTACCTAGGCGAAAATTAATAAAGCGATTAAATCCTAAATCTAAGAACGAAGAATGAAAGGAACTGAATTTAAACATGCCTTGAATTGATTAATTAACATTATTGAAAAGTTTGTATTAATGAACTGTGAATTAATCAAGAAAAGAGCAGGAAGAAAAGAAATCATAAAGCAATAAGAAAAGCAATAAAAAAACTCACGGATCGAAAGGAAAAATAATGCATTAAGAACTCTGGGTTTGAATCACGAACGAATCCACAACGAAATTGAAGAATGAACAACGAAATAAAAATCTAGACTAATAATGTTTTCTCTCGTGGTCCAAACCCTAGACTAGAATTAAGAACGTGAAGTAGAAGTAGTCTCGTATATCGCGCGTGGAGGTTTAAATAGAAAAAGTAAAATCCGCCTGGCTAGCGTTCGCTACCCCCACGTTCTGTTCTTCCAAGAGTTGAAGAGGGGTAGCAGGCGCTAGGGGGGTAGCGCTCGCTACCCCAACGTTCTGTTCTGGTTCAATGTGCACGGGGCCAGCGACCGCTAGGGGTTAGCAGTCGCTAGCCCCTAGTTCTGCCTGATTCAGATTCTGGACCTAGCGAGCGCTAGGGGCTAGCGCCTGCTAACTCAACTCTCGGGCAAGAATGCAATTTTCTTCATCTTTTGGTCTCGTTTCTCTTGTCAAGGCTCGTAAACTATTTTTGTCGATTTTCACCTACAATGTAGCATATAGAAAACTAAAACATCAACTTGAACAACAAACATAAGATTATGAGACCATAAACACAATGGAAACGAGACAAAAAACGTATAAAACAACATCCCCACACACAATACCTTGCTTGTCCTCAAGCAAATCTAAACTCAATAAAATACGGAGATTTCAAAACAAGAAGCAAGTTTAATTATGCAACAATAATCAAATTCATCACGAGTTCAATGAAGGGATAATAAGACTACACATCAAATACCATTACGTGTTTCCCTCGAAGGTACAACTTCATCCGATCAAACTCAGTAACATATGCAAATCCGATTTTTTAATTACTCAAAAGCTAGACTTAGAATTTTTATCTTTTCAAACCATTTTTAAGAATCAAACCGCATAGAATTTTTAGTGATATATAGAACATTAATCACTAGGTGTGATCTTCGGCATAAACCGAATATCCTAGTGTGGTTTCCCATACCCATTCCTCGAATTCAAAATTTCCTTCGATTTCATAGAGGAAGAGGAGTAGAGTTCTTATCACCTATTTAAGCAGTTCAGAGGAGCAGAAGCCTCCCAACTCAATCTCACACTTAACAAAATAAATACCATTAACAACCAAGTCTAGCCATTAAGCAATCTTATACCAAATGCACAAGTTACGAGCTATCACATCAAGCCATCACAAAATCGAGTGCCCCACGACAACTATAATCAAAATGTAATGCTCATTACCCAATCATCAACTCACAATGTCAATTCATGTCGTCAAACATAATCAACATGTTTCTTATCAAAATCAATCACTAATCCTATTAAGCTCCAGATTGCAAGTGAACAAACAAGAGTAAACAACTACGCCGCATGCCTGAGATAAAGTCATACCTACCCCCCTCATGAAAGAAATAAGCAATGTCCTCATTGCTACAATAAAACTAAAAGGGAGGAAAGGAACAACCCGATTCGGGATGACGCGACAGCGATGGAGTGTGATCAACTAGTGTAGAGATGCAAACCTGAAAGAGAAACACCAACAAGCAAAGAAAACAGCAACAAAAAGAAATAATCAAAAGGAAACAACCCGGACACACAAAAAGGAAACGAAAGAAAGGAAGAAATCATACTAAGCAGTAGTGAGAAGTCACTGCTGATCCAGCGGCGGCGGAGGGTGATCATACAAGGCCCAGTTCGAGCACTGGGCGTTGAGCTCGGCCATCTGCCAGTTGTTCTCGAGTATCTGTTGATACTAGAGAACCAACTGGTCCCGAGACAAATGCCACTGGCGGGCCTGCTCAGACATGAGGTCATGAGTAGCAGTAACCCACTCCTCAATCCGTTCCTAACTCCGCAGCATGGAGGAACTGAAGTCTCCGAACTCCCGGTAAAAGGACTGAGCCTCGTGGGCATGCGTCCCGAAGTCCTGGGAGAAAGTGGTGAAGTCCTGCCGGAAGGATGAGAAGTCTGAACGGAGGGCGTCGAGTTCAGTGCTCAGGGACTGAAACTGGGAAGTGAAGTGATCCATGCCACCAGAAGAAGTAGAGCCGGCGCCGTAGTGATACTGGCCGGTGCCCGTTGAATAAGAGGAAGGGCCTGGAGCAAAGGCATCCGGTATTGGGGCATCCTCGTAGGCTTCCTCCTCAGGTGCTCGGTCAACTGCACCCACATCACCTCCAACATCAGGTAAGTTGGTGGCAATGGCAGCCAACTCGTTGGTATGGTTAACCACACAGCGTCGGGAGGTGGAGGGAACCCACGTGTAGTCGTTGGTGCAGATACTAGCCTGTCGGAGCTCAGAATGGTCAATTCTCGACACGTAGATGGTGTCTGCTGGATCAATATCCTCTGGATCGAAAACCTTAAAGTGCCGAGCAATGGCACAGATCACTAGAGGCAGAGTGGCATGATATCGGACTGTGGCCAGCATATTCTTAAACGTGTTAAGAATATAGTATCCGGCGCACACCCGGGATCCTTGAGCAGCGCTCTGGAGCAGAAATACCTCGGCCTGAAGTAAGATCAGCAGGCATAGTCAATGTGGACAAGAATTCATAAGTAAGTAATTTAGAACATTTAAAGGACATATGCGCATATTTTCGAAGGCCTAATACATCCAAAAATTGCTCAAGCTCCCTAACACATCCCAAATTAGACAATAAGTTCCAATCAAAGGTATGAGGCGGAGTTACCTCATGTCGAGTCCATCGTTCGTAAAATTGTACTTCCAAGTCGGATTCGAGTGGGAAAGGGCAATTGTACGCTTGTTGAAGATCTTCGGAGGTGGGTTGCTCCGGTTGGGAGGTGCTCGCCGGTTGCTCCCCCGCACGATGCTTCGAGCGCGCCATTCGGAGTAGAGGGGATGAAGATGGAGGTCACCGAAAAGTCATCGGAAAATATTACCGGAAAGATGGCGGTGGTGAGTAGTGCAGCTGGGTGTCGGAAAATCACGGGGGTGTGGTCGGATTTGGAAGAAATAGAGGGATTTATGGAAGGTGGGAGAAATTAAGGTTTGAGAAATTGGGGAAGTTGGAAAATTAGGTATTTAGGAAAGAAGAAATTTGGGGATTTTGAAGAGTGTAGGTGTTTGTCTGGTAATTTGGGTGGTGGAAGGAAGGTTGAAGATGGTGAAGGTTATAAAGATTGTGAAGGAGATGGAGGGAGTTAATGGGGGAATGGAGTTTGGGGGAGATTTGGGGAGGGAGTCGCGAATTTGGGGAGAGGATGAAAAAAGATAGATTTGTGTTTGGGGAAGAATGGAGGAAATCGCATATAAGGGCAGAGAGAATGGGTAGCGGTCGCTAGGGGGTAGCGATCGCTACCCTAATGCTAGGTTTCAAATGGGAGAAAGAAGGGGTAGCTGTTGGGAACCCCACAAATAAAATTAGTTTTGATGATGTTCTCTCGAAAACACACTTAGATTTATTCATGTTCTGTGTTACCTCGATCTGTTCTATATGTAACAGAACACTAATATATAAAGTGTATCAGATAAGTGAACTGATCCCTGTTCTGTCTTCGAAATGACTTATCTTGTAAAGGATTTTATCCTATAAAAGTCATTCTGTCTTCTCTTAGTCAATAGGACTAGAACGTTAAACAGACAGAAACAAGCAGAAAGATTCAATAGGATAATCATCTGTTCTCACCAGAACATTCAGCAGAATCAACCCACCTTGAAGTAAATTTTTGTTTGACCAGATGGAGACCAGATCGTCTTCAACCAGATCGTGTTGGACCAGATCATCTTCAACTAGATCGTGTTGGACTAGATCAACTATGACCAGATCGATGTCAACCTGAGTTCAACCAGATCAACTATGACCAGATCGATGTCAACCAGAGTTCAACCAGATCAACTATGACCAGATCGATATCAACTTGTGCTCGACCAGATCGACTACTATCAGATAGACATTCAAATGCTGAAACCAGATGATATCGACTAATTATTGGTGAATCTCAAAACCTGAGCTACGTCATTCGTACCATAGAAGGAAGAGAATCAAGCAAGACAAGAAAAAGGAAAGCAGTATCTGTCAAACGATCTGCTTGCCATATTTAGAAGATTCTGTCAACCTTTTTAGAAGGCAAGAGGAGACAAATTAGGGATTCACTATCCTTGATTGATGAAATCACATTAACTTCAAACCAATCAAGCTCAACGGTTAGAATTTCAAATTCTACACCTATAAAGGCTCGGAACAAAGACTGGTAGATAATGAGCAATATACGTATAAGAAGATCATCTACCATCTACAAGCTGCTTCTCTGCCCAGAAATCATCTCAACCATCGAAGTATTTACTGAAAGAAGATTTCTACTCACCAGATTGTGTTCCGAACCGTTCGTGATCGTAATCACACCTCGATTCAAGTCTGTCTTATCGAGAAAGAAAGAAGGAGATCTTTGCTAGCTAGTAGTTTTCTAGTGGATTAACGTGAAGAGATCCAGTTACAGTAGTTTTCTGTAAGTTGTAAAGGGACACGACCCTTATTCGTGCAGGTTGGGTTTGAAACTTGTGGCTCATTCTCAACGAGTATAAACAAGAAGAGTATCCTAGTAGTGGATATCTACTCCAGTTTGGATTAGACCATGGACGTAGGGGGTTTCCCGAACGACGTAAAAATAACTGTTCCATTTACTTTATGTATTTTATATTCCAGTTGTTTTATCCACTAACTGTCCTACTCATTCAAAACTGCATTCTTAATCAATCTGCTAAATATTTGGTTAAGTTTTCGAAAAGGTTTTCTAAACAAAGAGCACCGACTAAGTCCACCATTATTCCGCACACAACGCTTTGCTAGAGAATAAGATCACTCTTGATCTCTGCTTAGTGTTATTCACTCGAGAGATTCTGCCTGGACAGAACAAGATCGATCTGATAATCGATCTGGTCTGTCACTTATAGCGATTTTCTTTACAGAAAGCTTAAATCTCTCTAACCAAATTAGTCAAGTAACCAGAAAGGTTTTCATTTGGTGTATTCCCCCCCCCCCCCATACACCAAATCTTACTCTTTCGGGACCAACAAGTGGTATCAGAGCGGTGGTTCACAAGACCATTGTTTCTGTTTTCACAAGAGTGAAATCTGCGTGGTAAACTTGAATAGATCTAGAAAACCTCTTTTCATTCACCTGCATCCTATCTGTCATTATGGAATCATCTGTTATCAGGGCATGTGAAGAATTCTCCATCCAAGGATATAGAGAGTGGAGTTTCAGAATCAAGATGTGCCTCAAAGCTCATCACTGCTTGATGTTGAAAGTGATTGAAGAAAGGCCATTAGTCATTTCTGAAGAAACAACCCGTATCACTGAAACTGGATTGGTCAAGGAGGATGTACTAAAAGATCCCAGAAAGTACACATCTGAAGAAAGAAGAGAAGCAAATCTTGATGACTTTGCCAAAGGAGTTATCTCCAGTACTGTAAAAGGAGTTCATCTGGCTAAAATCCAAGATCTTGACACATCCAAAGAGATGTGGGAAGCCTTGAGAGAACTAAGTCTAGGTTCTGAAGCAATGATCGAGAACAAGCTGTCTCTAGCGTGTAACAAGTTTGATGAATTCAAGATGAAACCTGGAGAAACCATCGAGCAGATGAAGAACAAGTTCATAGAAGTGTTACTTGAAGTCTCTGCCTTCAACAAAAACAAGTATACACAGAAAGAGAAGAATCTAAAGATCCTCAGAGCATTACCACCAAGCTGGGAGATTTATTCAGTAATGCAACCACTACGTGCTGATTTCAACAATCTGTCCGTGGAAGCTCTATTTGATCATCTGGCTGTTCACGAATGTGACATTAGAAGGATACATGGATCAGATCATTCCTCCAGCAAGAAGAACGAAAACAACTCAAAAAAAGAGAGAGAGATTGCCTTCAAAGCGAAGTGCAAAACAGATGAATTAGAACCATCTGCTACACCAGAAGAAGGAGGCTATGATAAACTGCTCAAAGAATTTTCCACGATTTCCAAGAGGATGGACATGATGGAAATCAGATCAAGAAAGTATCGAAGATTATACAAAGATAACAAAAGCAGATACCAGAAGAATAAAGAAGCAGAACGATCTGACGACAAAGCAGAAAGTAGAAGTAATCATAAAACTCCTAACTCTACTTACTATACCTGTTATGGATGTGGAAGAACAGGTCACTTCAAGACAGATTGTCCAGACTTGTCTAAGAGCCAAAGAGAAGAGCTACGAGCTAAAAGAGATCGAAAACTCAGAGCTCAACACAAGGTCATGATAACAGAAGAAGATTCTAGCAGCTCTAGTCATCTGATAGATAGTTCATCAGAAGATGATGAAGCATTCTATGCAGAAGAAACAGATGAAGAATGGGATGAATGCTACATGGGTCTAGATAATGGACTCGACCAGAATGAGGTAAACTCTCATGTCTCTCTGTCTTCAAATAAACCTGTGTATGATTCAGGAAATGAAGATGAACCAGAAGTACCATGGGATGAAATTAATGAAATGTTCAAAAGCTACAACAACATAAAGAAGTTGTTTTCTGAAGTCATAAAGGAAAATGACAAGCTGAATGACACTGTGAAGTTCTTGAGTAAAGCAAACACCAAGTTCTCTGCACAAATAAATGGTCTTGGAGAACAGATCAAGACAAAAGATGCAGAAATATATTCACTCAATTCCAAGGTGAAAGACGTGATCCACAGAAAGAATGTAGTAGAAGAGAAATTGAAGAAAAATAAGGAGAATATGAGCAAAATCAACAAAAGTCAAGAACGAGTTGAAATGATCATTGATATGCAACAGAAGGGGAGAGCTGGTCTAGGATACAATGGGAATTCCAACAAGACTCAGTTTGTTGCTGAAAGAAAGAACATACCAAATCAAGTTAAGGATCTCAAGAACAAGAAAAATCAACCCTAGAAATTGATGATGAAGGAAACAGAAGATAACAGATACTATCAGAAAAAGGTCAATCTGCTCACTATGAGAAAACAAATAAAAATCAGAAGTAGAAGACAACACTCAAGATCTCAACCAACAAAAAGAAGATCAATTGGGACAACATTGAGAGAAATCATCCTTATATCTACAAAGCCATAACCAGAACAGATGATATTGGAACAAGGATTACATGCTATATATGTGTTCCTGACACTAAGTTAATCTGGATTTCCAAGGGAACATTTGCTACTAACCAAGCACCCACTTGCTAAAAGGGCAGCTAAAATTTATTAATTGTAGGGTCGAAGAACTGCTAGAAGGAGTAAAGTAGCAAAGGGAACAATCTGGATTATTGATAGTGGATGTTCAAAACACATGACATGTGATAACCTTCGGATGTAACTCAAAAGGCTACACCAGAGGATATGGTAATATAACTATTGACAAGACCACAATCTCAAATGTATCATTTGTTGAGGGTCTTAGTCATAATTTGTTCTCAGTTAGCCAATTTTGTGCTAATGGAAATCAGATTATTTTTGATGCTAACAACTGTTTTGTAAAATACAAGGAAGGAGATGAGACTCTTCTTACCAGAAAATTGCAGGACAGATTATATATTGTGCAGTGGAATAACCATATTGAGACATGTCTGGTCACTAAGACAATATCAGAAACAAGTTGGCTATGGCATAAACGACTAAGTCATCTCAATTTCAAGACAATTAATAAGATTGCAAGAGAGAAGCTAGTCGAAGGATTACCAGATCAAGTATATGAAAAGAACCATATCTGCGAAGCATGTCAAGCTAGGAAGCAAACCAGATCATCATTTACTAGCAAAACAGTTCAGTCATCCACCATGTTTAATGCAACCAGATTACCAAAGAAATTCTGGGCAGAAGCCATCTACACGGCCTGTTATACGCAGAACAGATCAGTGGTTACCCTTAGACATGGGAAGACACCATACGAAGTCTGGAACAACAGAAAGCCCAGGATACAATACTTTCATACTTTTGGTTTTTTGTGTTACATTCATAATAATGGGGTTATTCTTAGGATATTTTGATGTTAGTAAAGCTTATAGGGTTTACAACAAGAAGACTCATATTGTGGAAGTAACACCTCATATTGTATTTGATGAATCTTTTATTGATTATAGTGAGACAGATAATGGACATGCTCAAAACCAGATTAAAGACGAGAACAAAAGGGATATTGCTAGAAGATATTCTGATCTGGAATACAACAGAAGAGAATGAAATCGATGTTCCACTTAATGCTGACACAACAAGCTCACAGCAAGGGAGAACAGAACATATCGATCTGGATCTAGACAGATCAATGATTCCACCAGAAGATAGTCAACCAATGGAAGGATATAATACAGAACAACCTGAAGAATCCATAAATACAAATGGTTGGAATAATGATCAAGAAATTGAAGAACCAGAAGTTGAAAATCCTTTTGAAACATCTCCAACAACACACCCAGAATTTGAGGATCCAACAAACGAACCTGAGCCTGAGATATCAGAAGAAGAGATGTCCAGTAGAAGGAGATGGATACAAGACAATCATCCTCCTGAACAGATTGTTGGGAACCCATCAGATCGAGTGAGAACCAGAAGAATGCATGGAGAAAGTGCGCTTCTTAGTTGCTATCTATCACGCGTTGAGCCATCTGATGCCTTTGAAGCACTTAAAGATGCAGACTAGGTTATTACTATGCAAGAAGAACTCAATGAGTTTAAAAGAAACCAAGTTTGGTATATAGTGGACAGACCAAGACATCAGGGAGTGATAAGTGTCAAATGGGTATTCAAGAATAAACGAGATGAGAACGGTGAAATAGTCAGAAACAAGGCCAGACTAGTTGCAAAAGGATACAGTCAACAAGAAGGTATTGATTTTGATGAAACATTTGCACCAGTTGCCAGACGAGAAGCAATCAGACTATTCCTAGCATATGCAGCATACAAGAAATTCAAAGTGTACCAGATGGATGTTAAAAGTGCATTCCTAAAGGGAATACTTGAAGAAGAAGTATATGTTGAGCAACCACCTGGTTTTGAAGAAGGAAATCCAGACCTGAAAGTATACAGATTGGCTAAAGTCGTTTGTCATTTTTAACCAGAAAGGTTTGCATTTGGTGTATTCCCCCCCCCCCATACACCAAACCTTGCTCTTTCGGGACCAACAATAACGCTCGCTGGGGGGTAGCGAGCGCTACCTTGGCGCGCTGGACTGGGTAACAGGAGACAGGGGTAGCGAGCGCTGGGGGGGTAGCGCTCGCTACCCCAACATTTGGTTGGGAAGCAGATACTGGGGCTAGCGCTCGCTAGGGGGTAGCGAGCGCTGGCCCCTTACGCTGGGATAGGACAGAACGCTGGGCTAGCGCTGCCTTTTTCCGCTCTCATCTCGATGAGTCTCTCCAATTCCTCCTACAACATAGAATTAACTTAAAATAAATTCCTTCATTTAACTAAGTACGAAACAAAGGAACGGAAAGAAAAATTAAAATAACAAAAACAAAATTAACGAAAATAAAAGACCGCTTGTTTAACGTCATTAGCTCGACGGGAATAAGTGATCAATTAGAGGGTGGATCTTCAAGCGGCGTGGACTCCACTATGAAGTTAGTAGGCAATCCCTCGATGTACGGCTTCACGCGATGCCCATTCACCACGAATGAGTCATCGTCTCCTTCTTTAGTAAGCTCAATTGCCCCGTACGGCTTATCATCTTTCACTAAGAACGGGCCGCTCCATCTACTCTTCAATTTTCTGGGAAACAGGTTCAATCGTGAATTGAAAAAGAGCACATTCATACCAGGCTTCAAATTTTTGTGTAGAATCCTTCGGTCATGGATTGCCTTCACCTTGTCCTTGTAAATCCGAGCGTTGTCATACGCCTCGTTTCGCAGCTCGTCTAACTCCGACATTTGAAGCGAACGGTGCTCTATTGCCTTGTGTAAATCGAGATTGGAGGCCTTGATCGCCCAATAGGCCTTGTGCTCCACTTGAACTGGTAGGTGGCACGCCTTTCCGTACACAAGACGGTACGGGCTCATCCCCAACACACTTTTGTATGCCGTTCGGTATGCCCATAGTGCATCGTTCAGCTTGATTGCCCAGTCCTTCCTAGATGGTTGAACCGTCTTCTCCAAGATGTTCTTGATATAAACTTGTCTCGGCTTGGCCTGACGTCTGAGGATGATAGGGTGTCGTGATCTTATGTGTGATCCCATTTTTCTTCATGAGCTTCTTGAATAATCTATTGCAAAAGTGCTTTCCACCATCGCTAATTGTAGCACGTGGGAAGCCAAACCTGCATAGAATATTTTCCTGCACAAACTTAAGCACAATATGAGAGTCACACGTCCTAGTGGGGATAGCCTCAACCCACTTGGACATGTAATCAACAGCAAGTAAGATGTACTCGAACCCATGAGACTTAGGAAAAGGTCCTATAAAATCAATACCCCAAACATCAAAAATTTCAACTACCAAGACATTAGTAAGAGGCATCTCATTCCTACGACCAATAGTACTGACTCTCTGACATCTATCACAAGAAAGGTAAAAAGCATGTGCATCCTTAAACAGAGTTTGCCAGAATAAACCTGATTGAAGAACCTTGTGTGCCGTTTTTTGGCCTCCAAAGTGGCCACCACCATGAGCCTCATGGCACATCTCTAGCACTTTCAGTTGCTCCTCCTACGCAATACATTGTCTAAACACTTCGTCTTTCCCGAGCTTGAAAAGGAAAGGGTCTTCCCAAAAGTATTGCCTGCACACATGGAGAAAACGCTTCCTTTCTTGGGAAGTGAGGTCAGACCTTAACTCGCCACAAGCCAAGTAATTAACTATATGAGCAAACCAAGGCACATGAGAAACACTATAACCATGCTCATATGGAAAAGATTCGTCAACTAGATCATAAGACGGGGGAGAAGGGACATGCTCTAAACGAGAGAGGTGATCGGCAATGGTTCTTTCACTCCCTTTTCTATCACGAATCTCAGCATCAAACTCTTGCAATAATAAGACCCAACGAATCAGCCTAGGCTTCGCCTGAGGCTTAGTCAACAAATATCGTAATGCAACATGATCACTATGAATTATAACTCTATATCTAATAATATAAGCACGAAACTTATCAAGAGCAAATACTACAGCTAATATCTCTTTTTCAGTAGTAGTATAATTCATCTGAGCAGGAGTTAAAGTAGAGCTAGCATAATAGATCGCACGCAACATCTTGTCAACACGTTGACCCAAAACAGCACCTATAGCAGAGTTAGACGCATCACACATAATTTCGAAGGGAACAGACCAATCAGGGCCAATAATCACAGGTGCACTACATAATTTCTCTTTCAATGTAATAAATGTAGAAAGGCAAACAACATCAAAATTAAAGGGAGTATCCTGAGCAAGTAAACGACAAAGAGGTTGACAAATCTTAGAGAAGTCCTTAATGAATCTACGATAAAAACCAGCATGACCTAAGAAACTTCTAATTCCTTTAACATCAGTCCGTGGAGGTAATTTTTCAATCACCTCTACTTTAGCCTTATCGACCTCAATTCCTTTACTAGACACGACATGTCCCAAAAAAATTCCGTTACGTACCATGAAATGACTCTTTTTCCAACTCAAAGTAAGACAAGTTTCAACACAACGATCAAGGACACGATCTATTTTAGAAAGAAAATCATCAAAGGAAGAGCCAAAAAGCAAAAAAATCATCCATAAAGACTTCTACAAAGTTGTTAATCATGTCAGAGAAAATAGACATCATACACCGCTGGAACGTACCTGGTGCATTGCACAGTCCAAACGATATCCTCCGAAAAGCATAAGTCCCGAAGGGGCTGGTGAAAGCAGTCTTTGCTTGGTCCTCCGGGTCGATCGCGATCTGATAATAAACCTGACAAACCATCAAGAAAAAAAAATAGTCATTACCAGCAAGCTTATCTAACATTTGATCAATAAAAGGTAAAGGAAAGTGATCCTTTTTTGTAGCCGCATTGAGCTTTCGGTAGTCGATACACATCCTCCATCCGGTAACGGGTCTGGTAGGGACAAGCTCCTTCTACTCATTCATAGTCACCATGATCCCACCCTTCTTGGGTACAACATGGATTGTACTTACCCACTCACTGTTAGCGATGAGATAGATGATCCCTTCGGCTAGAAGCTTGAAGATCTCCTTCTTCACGACCTCCATGAGTACTGGGTTGAGTCGTCTCTGTCCATCCCTCTCCGGAAGAGAATCGTCGGTGAGCTGTATCTTATGCATACACATCGCTGGGCTGATACCTCGGATGTTTGCCAGACTCCAGCCGAAGGCTAACTTGTGCTTTTTCAACACAGTTACTAACCGAGCCTGCTGGGCATCAGTCAGATCAGCTGAGATAATCACTGGCTTCTGCTCGTTTTCCTCGAGAAACACGTACTTCAGATTCGCAGGAAGCTCCTTTAACTCCAATTTCTCCGGTGCTGGAGGATTTGCTAACGGCATCGGTGGTGGTTTTGCGAACTGGGCCTCCAAACGGAGCCTCTCCTCTATGTCAGCCGATCCTGCAAAGATCTCCTCCATACTGTAATCCTGCACAAAAGAAATCTCGGCCAGAGCATCAACCGAATCGATGAAAGAAAAATCCTCAATAGAATAACTCTACGTGGAAGGGGCAAAATCAAGGGCAAAATTCGAATTTCCCAGTCCGACGAGCACCTCCAAAGCAGTACTACCCACCACAGCAGGGGTATTATGCGCAGCAGCCATATTACCCACCTCAGTCAGGGTATTATCCACCTTCTCCTCCTTATCAATAGCCGCCACCTCCTTATCAACAGCCACCGACGCCTCAGTTCCAGTCGCAGTTCTCGTCTGCACCACGATCAGCCTAGCCTAAACCATCTCTAGAGGACAGTCTTGTAGCCTTCATGCAAGAAAGCAAACTGGCTCGGGAGGCGCAAGAGGCCACTATCAAATGCCTCGAGAGTCAAGTCGGGCAGATCTCAAAAGCTGTCACTCAGATGCAGCAGCAGCAGCAGACCTGAAAGATACCCAGGCAGGGGCACTCAGTGCAGCAGATACAGGCCATTACTGTCCTTCGTAGTGGCAAGCAAGTTGACAATAAGGTGGCTATGCCGGAGGATGAGTCGACTAAAGAGGTGGAAGATGCTGAGAAAGGAAAGGAGCCTGAGCAGCCAGCCAGTCAGTTGCACATTCCCTTTCCGAGCAGGCTAAAAAACGTGAAGCTTGAGAAGCAGTTCTCGGAGTTCTATAAGATGTTGTCTCAAGTACATGTTAATCTGCCGCTTCTGGACGTGATCCGCAACGTACCGGCATACCTGAAATTCTTTAAGGAGCTAGCCTCCAAAAAGAGAAGATTTGCAGACGATGAGTCCGTCATGGTATCCGAGGTGGCCAGCTCTATCATGCAGCAGCCTCTTCCTCAGAAATTGCGAGATCCAGGTAGTTTCGTTATCACTATAGCTCTTGGGAATGGTAAAACTGTAACAGGCATGCTTGATTTAGGTGCTGGTATTAATCTTATGATTTACTCGATTTTTAAGGAGTTAGAGTTAGGTTAATTGAAACCTACACGCATGAGTTTACAGTTTGCTGATCGTTCTGTTAGATATCCTAGAGATATTATTGAGAACATCCTAGTGAGTCTAGGTGGTTTGATTATACCTATGGATTTCATTGTCTTAGAAATAGGTGATGTGCATGAGAACGGACGTGATCATACTTTATTGCTAGGTAGACCATTCATGGCGACTACTAATACTTTGATTGATGTGAAGAATGGTAATATTCAAATGTTTGTGTTAGGAGAGAAAGTTTCATTTTCTGTGCATAAGCACAAAGCTATGCCTTATGTTAGAGCTCAGAATGGAGAGCTCAGAATAACTTCAGGATGGAGAGCTCGTCGGACTGGAAAATTCGAATTTTGCCCTTGATTTGGCCCATTCCACGTAGAGTTATTCTGAGCTCTCCATCCTGAAGTTTGCTGGACTGGATGTTGCTCGAATAGCGGGCGTGGCAGGAAGCCTTGTGCAGCATAAAATTCCGCTTCTCCTTCATAAGTTATAATACCCTTAAATTTTAATTAGTACTTAATTGCTAATTAGAAATTTAATAAGGCTTTGCATCCTTAAGAAATAAGAATAAGAAAATTTAAAATTTAAAGGTACTTAGTTGTAATTAGTGAAGATAAGTGATCTAAGTGTGACTTAAGCATGATCTAGAAAAATGCTAGCATATTATGGAGAGATAACCATAATAAAATAAAAAAAAAAGAAGAAAAAGAAAATTCTCTAATTTTCTAGAATATGGTAGAAAAGTGATGAATAATCACCTTAATTAATTAATTCTAAATAAAATTAATTATTATTTAAAGATCTAGCATGTACTATTCATGATAAACACAAAATTTTCTCTCTTCTTCTCGCCCATATTTTCGAAAATTCCCCTCCTTTCTACACTAAATTTTTTTCTTATCCTAAGATCAGTAGTGTGATTTCAAGCTATACCAAGTTATAAAGCTTAGTTAGTTGAAGGTAAATGATACTCTTCTATCATGCTTATGTGTTTTAATTTTGATAAATTATGATTTTGAAACATCATGAAGGAAGATTGGATATTTGAAAGTATTAGTGAAGTTTCTTGTTATTTTATGATTAAATCATGCATAAAGTGGAAAGTATGTAGAAATAGGATGAAATAGATGAAGATATAACCCTAGGGTTTGAGTTTAAATTTATGTTAATAATTGTGATGCTATGCTTAAATTAAGTTTATATTCATGTAATTAAGCATGTTTAAACATAAGGTTAGAAATAAATTTGATGAAAATCAAAATATAAATGTTGGTGTAATTTTGAAAATTAGATTTAAAAGAGCTATGGAGATTTTATTTTATTGGTCTCAATTAACTTGATATATGATCTTTGTGAAGCATAATAAGTGATATATAAATATTTTAGATTTTTCCAAGCTCATATGTAAAAGTTGGGAAGAGTTAGTTTGTATATTCATATGATATGTAGTGTTTAAGGTATAATATGCTTAATCTTCCTTAAATATTAGGAAGAGAAATTGAAGAGAATGTAATAAAATACGTTGTTGAAAGACAATATGTTGGAACATAAAGAAGTGACGTAGTAACATAGATATGATAAGTGATTAATATAACGTTAAAAATAGAAGGATGCAATAGCCGGAGAACTTATAGTTATATTAGTTGATAATCAAATAAATTATAAGAAGAAGAACGAAATTACGAATTGATGATTTCATAGAAATGAGTATGGTTTTCTTATTCTTAATTGTATTTTATTAATGTAAGGTCCAGCTGAGAAGGGAAAAGAAGTAAAGAAAGAGGGAGACAAAGCCCTTGATTATATAGATTAAATCATTCAGGTGGGCTTTCGAACTAAATAATTAATTGTGTATTGATATGTTGTTATGTTTAAAAAGGTTTGACTTGCCTGTTTTGAGCATGTTGCATTTTACCTATCTACAAGAGAATTACGATATCGGCCTTATGCCGGACGAGCTGCCGGTAAAGATTTGTGTACACATTGGACCGTGAGTCAGCAAGCGGGTTGGCCGGTCAGAGTGTTTGAGAGGGAGGCCTTCCTCTCAACACGTGTGTGTAGATATGGTATTACAGATATGAGATAATTGTCTGCAGACACATGACATGCATATTCAGTTTTTATTTTATTTGAGTATGAAAGATATATGTTTAAAGAAGCGTATGCAGGTTATTTCTTAAAAGTCTTGTGTATGCTAAAGTTGGCAAGTCAACAATATAGCTCTAAGAGCAAGTTTTAAATATTTTTGGCATGTGTCCACTGAGTGCTTTATGTACTCATGCCCTGCATGTATTTCTAAACGTGCAGGTTGAGTTGGGAGATGGCAATGGAGATGAACACTGTAGTTTACTTTTTGATATGTAAATATTGAGTGGGATTTATAGTCATCTTGTTAAAACCTTGTTGAAAACATAATTTGTAAGCCCTGAGTTATATGTCGTCATACATATAGCTCATCCACTCTTCCCTATGCTAAACTCTATTTCCTTTTTGTTGTTAACCTGAATGTTTGGTACAATTATGTCTTGCTAGCTTATAAAATCCTTGTTGGTATTTTCCTTTGTGAATCATCATCTTCAACCACTTAACCATATTGTCTGAGTTTTGTTTTGGTGAATTGAAAGCTGAGTTCATAACTTGTCTGATTTTATTTTCGCTAGAAACATAGCAGCATGTTGGAATCCCTTTTTCGTTAATCTCATCTATCCAAATTCTTTCAAAATTAGTACCATTTTAAAGATATTCTCGATACCTTTCTAACGGTTCCTTCGGATGTCAATTCGGAGTCCAGATGAGTAAGTTATGATCCTTTGAAGTTAGGGTGTTAAATCTGCCCTGAGGATCCCTGCGAAAATTTCGATTCAATTTATCCATTAGATTAAATTTCATTTCCAAGAGTTTCTTTTTTTGTAACCGAGTCATGGTCTAATTACTTAACTAAGATATAGTTAAGAAATTGGGTTGTGACAGTTTGGTATCAGAGCGGTTCTCTTTCTTGAGTCTATGAGTTAGTAAAAGCTCAGTGTTCTGAATCCATCTCCTACAGCTCAACCAGGTAAGAAGTTAGAATACATTTTCAGATAAATTGATAATTATAATTTTAGTATGCAAGTGTTGTGTTTATGTATAGAACCCGATTTGGGAATGCGTGTAAAATATGTGTTCAGTTATTTTATCTATGTGAAGATTAGATGAATCTTGAGAAGTATAGAAAGAAAAGGTAAGTACGATAGATAAGAATTTATTATATAAACTGTTGGTCCCGAAAGAGCAAGGTTTGGTGTATGGGGGGGGGGAATACACCAAATACTAACTTTTCAGTTTTACTTGACTGATTATAAGAGAGCTCAAGCTATTCTATACAAGAAATTGCTCGGCAGTGACTAAACAGATCGATATGCAGATCAGTATCTGATTTAGTCCAAACAGATTACTCTCTTAGTGAAAGCACTTAGCAGACAATAAGAGTGATCTTATTACGTTCTAAGTGTAGAGTGAGTGCGGAATAATGGTGGATTAAGTGAATGCTCTTGTTTTGAAAACCTTTAAGTATTAACCAGATTGTTTACGAGATTGATTGAGATGCAGATGGATGAGGGTGCAGAGAGTTAGAATAATAAACAACAGAAAATAAAGAATGTGGGAATGTAAAGCACACAGATGTTTAACGTGGTTCGGGAAATCCCTACGTCCACGATCTGGTCAAACCTAGACCAGATTATCCACTACTAGGATACTCTGCTTCTTTATACTCGTGGAGAACGAGTCACAAGTACCAATCACAACTAGAATGATACTTATGCACGAATGAAGGGTCGTGTCCCTTTACAACAGATTACCTCTACGTTACCACTAGAAAACTACTAGCTAGCAGGGTGATCTCCTTTCTCTCGACAAGACAGACTTGAATCGAGGTGGTTGGTGTGATATAGAATCACAGATTGTTGAAGCTCTAAGGTCTGGAATGCAGAGTGCTTGAAAGATAATTGCAGTATAGCTCGCGTGTGTTTTCTATATTTCCAGATTGTTGACTTCAACTATATAGGCATTGAATATTGAAATT